>SNQJ01S0028510.1:7511-20736 GCA_010110895.2 Picea sitchensis | reverse complement strand
AAATATAATGAGTTAAACAATGAAATTTCTTCAAAAATATTTGTACAGTTTTCTTCTTTGCCACTATTTTTTCATATTTTTTAATGTTAATTTCATATATGTTTAAAAGTAATATTAGGGGTCAATCATTGAAGGGTCTTACCATAATCAATCCTTTCTTAGTGCACAATTCTTGGTCTCCACTTGTGCACCATATAATTTGTTTGTCAAAAAGGTAATCAAAGGTTATCCCATAAACAAAAGACCTCCTTATTTTAGAATTATGGTATATATACAAATAAAAATGAATAAAAAGATTAAAAGAAAAACTAAAAAATATGATATATTTGGAATATGCATGCATAGCTCTATAAGTCTAAGAAATTCCATTAGTGATAAATATGTGGACCATATTCTAAAATCTCATTGAAAGCTAAGACAATAATATACAGCTAGAAAATGAGTGTCCTTTTGTTTGTGTAGCTTGAAACATTAGGTTCATCAATATAAATCTAAAACAAGGTAGCCAACCCATACAACTCATATAGAAATGTGCATGTAATAATAATGTCCATGCACTATCGTTGCATAAAAAAAACATGTAAAAATTCCTCACCTTAACATGTTTCAAAAGGAAATATGTAGCACTAAATCCTTCTTTTAGGGATAGAGGACCTGCATTCCTCTGTCGTGCATAGCCAAGGCGCTAGACCCGCCCCCTTTTGGGAAAAAACACCTAATGGCACCTAGAATACCACATGGAAGTGAAACACCCCATAAAGGGGACATGCATCATTGTTGCAAGCCTTGTTCATAGCGCTTCAAGCCTAAGAGGTTCTTTTTTCTATGTAAGGCCCTTGTTTTCCTTTTTTACCATGTTTTAGGCCACTATATCCATCACTATTTCCCAAAACCAATTAATGGTAGTCGTATCCCACTTAGAGACCTAATGTCCCAAATAAAGGTTCTATGCAATGTTTTAATGCATGTTTCATGATGCTTGATCCTGAAAATCTTTGTTAAATGTCCAAGGACTTTGTTATCATTACCTAACCACTATCAAGACCCATTTTCAATGCACAAAACCTACTCATTAACGCAAGGATCTCACCCATAGGATTGCAAAGAACCCTTATAAAGGACTCATGTGTTGGTTCAAAAAATTGTTCAAGGTTCTCGATCTTGAGAAGATTCAACAATATCTTGAAGCACTTATTTTCTATCATCAACCATGGTCAAGGCCTCAAAACACATTCTTAGTGTGAAAAACTATCAAATGGTGACCATATCCATCTTTGATGCCAAAGACCCAATAGAGATACCTCTAGCAGGCTAGAGATACCCTACAAGGTTCCCATGTATTGCTTTGAGGACATGTTTAGCGTTATAGCCTAAGAAGGTTTGTGGGTTGTAGGTGTTGTTCATGGTGCTTCATCCCAAGAAGCTTCATTTATGGAACAAGGCCCTTGTTTTCCTCCCATAACCTTGGTTAGACCTCAAGACCCATTCTTAGTCCACAAATAACCTAGCCATGACATCCATATCCCCCTTAAAGGTCAATAATAACCAACAAACGTCATATGTGACAGTTTGGGGACTTGTCTAGGGTGATTGAGCTTGAGTAGCAAGGTTTAATGATAGAACATCTTGTTTCCCTCCCTTGACCATGGTCAAGGATGCAAGAATCATTCATGATACCTACGGCCTTGTGATGGAACCCATATTCAGCTTGGATACCAAAGAATCCTTTAAAATGGATTTTGTCATGGTTTCTAGGTGTTGTTCATGGTGGTTGAGATCGAGAAGGTTCAATTATAGATTAAGGCCATTATTTCTCCTTTGAACATTTTTTATTCTTAGACACAGATTCCTAGTCAACATAACCTATGCATGGCACTTGTACCCACTCAAAGGCCAAAGAACCTCTACAAAGTACTTGTATGTTGGTTTGAGGACTTGTTCAAGGCTCTTGAGCTTAAGAATCTTCAATAAAATCCTAATTGTTTTTATTATTTGATGATGGTCAAGTACTTTTGTCCCATTTATAGTCTCGCCTAATGGTTTAAGAACAGATTAATTTTTCTTAAGCCTAAGAATTTGTGTTTAGGGCTTGAGGTTGTTGTTTTCCTCCCCCAAGCATTTGTTGGAATCTTACATGGGTGGATTAAAAGAAGACATTAAACATGATATTTTCCTAAAACATCCTGGAAATATTATGGAAGATATGCAATCTTCTCGTCATGTTCAAGCCAAGAATAAGGCTACACAAAAGTTTCTAAAGTAGAGAGACGATGTAGGAGAACTCAAGGATTTACTAGGGTAAATAACATTGAAGAAGATAAAATGTTCCTACCATATCTAGAAGGACTAACTGATAAAATCGCTAAGCATATAAGAAATAAAACCATATTAGTGTTGTCTTCTCATAGCATAACAACATCAAGAAGCTCCTAAGGCACGTGAAAAATTGGGCCATTGAGCCAATGTTACAAAAGGGAGTTTATCAAATTCCTTGTGTTTGTAGGAAAACATATGTTAGAGAAATAGAGAGGCCCATCCAAACAATAATTAAAGAGAACGGTGTAAACATACAATTTAATAGAACTTGTAAGTCAGCATTGGCAAAACATTCACACAATACAAAACATCCTATAAAAATTAAGGAAATGAAAATCTTGGCCAAGCTTGATAAATGCTCCAAAAGAAGGATAAAAGAGGCAATTCAGACAATCAATAACTCTAATTTTTTGAATCAAGATGGTCATTTAACCATTACTCAAACCTAGCTTTCAACTCTCATCAAATAATATTTAATTTCTAATTTTTAACTTTTTTTTTAGGTCTCTTTGTTAATTTGATGCAAGTGATTGACCTCCATCAAGCAATATAATACAATGTATATGGCCATCCTTAATCAAGAAAGATCATTGTTTGTTTGTATTTATTATTCAAAGATTCAAATGAACTTCTAGGCGTTGTTCTTTTGTCTTGAAGATGATCCTAATAGAAGGATCAAAGCATAAAAAATAATGGAGCATATTGTAACATCTCAAACACAATAAACCAATACTGATCATTGTGGATTCTTAGCTAAGAAAATTGATGAGAAATCATAATTTCTTGTTGGTCTCATACTTGAGTCATTGAAAACTTATAATCATAATCATTCTACCATTGTGCCACCTTCTAGAAGAATTGGGAAAGTTACGTTGAAACTATGAAATTTGGCACTCACACCCCTCATTTCTCTGCTCATATATTATAGGTCACACATAATACAATGACTATCCAAACTGTGATAACTAGCCATGGCTTATGTATAGTCTGGCAAATAAATAAATTACCAAAACTAGAGACCTTTGTCAATTAAGACCCCCTAAAAACATTGTGACGACCAAAGGCCTCAAAAACCAAATGTTCCAAGTTGGGAAATAATTAGAACCACCAACCTAACATACCATAGTTGAATAATAAAACCACATTTAATAATGCTCTTCATTTTGCTGACCTTAATAAAACATTATGCATGTAGAGTTAAATAAATGAGCACATGCCCACGTGGGGGCATCAAATTTTGCTCCACATTCACATGCTTGAGATGACATTTGGGATTACGATGCATCATCATGAATTAGATGATGTCACACCCCTAAGACTCATGCCCAAGTATAACCTTGGAATCTCATGGACATGTGACATCGTGAAAGTTCTCTCTTGGTAGCTTGGCACAACCAAGGATGCTTCACCCAGACTATGCCTCTTCACCTAGAGCGTACTCATACTCTGTTCTAGGCTACAAATGAATCACACTCTTACTCTATGCAACTCATTTGTATACTTATACATTTTTTAACATTAATTAACACTTAGTCATTCTGGCATACAATAGAAAACATGGGAAACAAAAGAGACATAGATATAGTGCAAGCGGCACTAGCGGTGCCTAATACCTAGCTTCATTTATTACATTGTGAAACCGAAACAATTCATTACAAAGAGATCACTATTGTCCCAGTTACATAGATGGGAAGAGTCGAATCTTCCCCATACAATAAAACTATCTAGAATTTAGGATTTTTCAAACCAAGACTTCCTTTGTTGCTCCTTCTTGCCTCATCTTGTGGTGCTCCCCAATTGTGATCCCAACCTCAAACTACCTCACACCTCTTGATTTCACACTTCCTTGTTCCTTTGGTTGTGCATCTTGTGTTCCTATATGGACATTGGACTTCAAAGGTCACCAATTTGAAACATCGCTTCCTTTGGGTGTGTCGCACCCCTTCACGAATCATCACTCAACTGAACCGTCATGCCTGTCCGTGGACCAATTGCACTCAAACGAGCTCGTCTTCCCATCAACCACCTCATCTCTTGGATCGATGTGCCCCATTATTGGGTGCACACCCTTTTATGTGTGCTCTTCCTTGTTTCGATCGTCGTGACTCTCCGTGGGTGTGTCATCGAGGTCGTCCAACCACTTTGGTGTGCCCATGTTGCGAAAGGAAGATGGGTCCACTCCTTGGTCTGTGTTCCCAAGTTTCCCCATCCTTTCCCAAATGCAACCCAAGTCTCTATCGTCTATCATGAGGGAAGAAGGGTGTGTGCCCGCTTGGGATCTCACATAACCATCATGCCCCAAGGTGTTTTTTCCCATGCCCATAAGACAAATTATTTTCCAATAGATTGCATCCCCCTTGTGCTCTTTGTACTAGTCATCATCAAATATGTCCAAGGAGCACACGCACTCGGTGGGTATCATGGGAGACCTTACATCCTTCCCCACTAAACTTGTTTCCATATTGACAACTTACGTGTGACTTGCGATCCATAGCGACCTATGTTAAACTCTTGAATCATGTCCTCATATTTCCACAAGGACTCATATCTCTCCCAACTATCCTATTCATATGATTTTTCTTCAAGGACTCATATCTCTCCCAACTATCCTACTCTTCATGGCTTTGTCAATGGGGTCATCCAACCTCTCTAGTGTGCCCATGTTTCCAAAGATAGACAGGTCCACTCCTTGATCTTTGTTCCCAAGTTGCCTCGTCCTTTTCCAAATGAAACCCAAGTCTTCATCATTCGTCGCAAAGGAAGAAGGGTGTGTACCCCCTTCTGCTCACACGTCACCATTGTTCCCCAAGGTGATATTTCTCATGCCCGTAAGACAAGTTCTTTCCCAACTGATCACATCCCCCTTGTGCTCTTCATCTGACTCATCATTGAATCTTCCCAAGGAGCGCAAGTGCTCGATGGGTATCACGACAGGCCTTGCAAATGACATATTATCATGGGAGGGGTAGATATATAAACAATCCCCTGCTAGTTTAACTCTCGAGTTTGCTTGAATTTATACACTTGAATTGTAGATACTCACAATTTGGGAAAAATCTATTTTTTCAAACTCTTTTGTTTGTGTTTGAACTTTAAAAATGAATTTTAGTAATATTAAAATGATGAACTTCTCCAAAAAAAAAAAAAAAAAAAAAAAAAAAAAAAAAAATATTATAATAATAATTAAAAGTTTGAATATATGATGCATTGTGAAAAACCTATCTTTATTATTCCTTTTCTCTTAAAAATTGTTTTTATAATACAAATCAAAATATATAATAATAATAATAATAATAATAAAATTTGAATATGATGCATTAAGAAAAACTTGTCTTTATTATTCCTTTTCTTCTTTTGATAATAACAGTATGTGTATGGGTTGTGATGTAACCAATGATGAAATAAGTTAATAAGTTAACGAGCGATTTGATGCCAATGATGAAATAAGTTAATAAGTTAACGAGCGATTTGATGCTAAGTCTATTGAGATATACATACCCATTACATACCCCCTACCTCGAATTTGAACTTGTAACTTATTAAGAGGAAACAAGTTTTCTTAATCATCAAACCCTTTCACATTGTATATATATATATATTATTTCAAATTTTTAAATTTTTTATATTAACAAGCTATTTTTTTTTAATTTATAATTTTATATCATTTTTGTAATTTTATTTATTCAATTTTTTAATTGATTGAAGTTATTGTGATGTGACTTATAGTTAAAAACCTAAATAGAAAACCTACACGCCATTGAGTTCAATCCTACTATCATGTCTACCTGGCGTGAGTAAGCATGCCCAATATTCCTTTTTTTTTCCTGACTGCTCGAACTATCTAGAAATGCTCTAGGAAATTTTTGAAGGCTGAGACCAATCAAGTCCAAAAGGTGCATTAGCTCTCCTATGCTCACATCGATATCAAAATTATCTTGAGTCATGGTCTCCCATTACCATCTCTGTTACTACCACCCAGTGTGACATTTATTTATATTTGTATTTGTATCTACCCAACACTTTCACTTTCGATTTTGGCTTGATTTGCCTTTTATTTATTTATTTTATTGAATTCCTTCTCTTCTCAGTCAAGGTAGTTAGTCATTGCATAAGTCAAATAGGCAGTCTCCTCTATGAATTGAGATTATCTAAGATTCTTGATGACCACATGTTGGGCACTTGACCTAATCCATCACATATTCAATTTTTTATGAGTTGAGCATGCAGGCTCGAATTCAGTCTCTCTGAAAGTCAAGGGGTGATGGGGTAAGAAATTTGTGGACTTCGAGGTGATTGAGATAGTTGATGATAGTTGTCCTTATCCTGCATTGTTAGGCATTGATTAGGATTTCAACAATTCCATTATTGTTGACTTAAAGAAAAGAAGAATGACGTTTGAAGGTGATGGCCTTAGGGTCATTGCACCTCTGGATCCTGGTGAAGGTCGAAGATACACATAACCCATTAGAGAAGAAGACCGTGCATATGAGCTAGAGAATATATATAAATTGATAGTGAGACAACATGATTACATTAATCCTACAACATATGGGAATTTAAGCTGGTGAAGTGACAGTGCATGCTCATTGGACTAAGAAGAAGCACTAGATAATTGGCAGAACAAAATGTATGAAGTCTATGCATGAAGGTGTGTTAGATTGACCAGGGAAGTTCGTTGGATTGGCACAGAAGTAAGAAATCTACCCACATTTGATGGTTTAAATAATTTAGAAACATTCTTATCAGATTTTGAAGAAATTGTACCAGTACAAAAAAGATTGTTGGAACTAGATGAGGCTTTGAAAGAAACTCCAGTAAGATGGTGGGGGACACATAAAAATAACATCGCGGACTGGATGCAATGTTGTACTTTGATGGCAGTACGCTTTTTAGAACAAGTGGAAGGATGAGAAGTTAGATACACAGGTAAAAGTTGTCCGAAGGACCATGTGTGAAGTTGTGAGGAGGCCTGGAGCAGCATTCCTCAAGAACAGTGGGTGCATAAGTTCATCAACACTCTGGACACAATGCCTATCAATTGGTATCTTCAAGCAGAACTGTGCCTCATCACTTCAAATTGTTACGGTATGACTCAAAACTTTGTAGCTACATTTTCATTTGAAATCAAGTACCCTTCACTATATCAAGCTCTACAAGTTGTAAGACAAAAAGTCTTTGAGGATGCACCTAACCTCCCTATTGAGAAACAAGAGGATGAATGGAATGAACCTCTTCATAAATTGCAAGGATGTTACAATATCAATATTGATGAAGATGATGATCCTAGGAATGTGAACATCGCAGAAAAAAAAGGAAAGAGATATGTAGAAGGACCAAGAGTCAAACTACCTTTCATTGGACAACTGATCAAAATCAAGAAAGTTAACATTGGAACAGAGAAAGAACCTAAGTTTTCTAATGTTGGAGATTACTGGGATGATGCCACCATTGATAATATCACAGAACTACTACATGAATATCAGGACTTGTTCCTAACAAAGTTCACTGATATGAAGGGAATAAAAGGGCCCGTGGGAGAGATGAAGATCCCCTTATATCCATATTCCAGGCCAGTTAAGCAGAGACCCTACAAATTGAATCCCAAATATAAGTAGAAAGTGAAGATTGAACTAGACAAGATGTTGGAAGCAAGAATCATAGAACCTGTGGAAGAGTCAGAATGGATTATCCCTATGGTGGTCCAAGATAAGAAGACATGAGAGATCATGATCTGTGTAGATCTCAGGAAGATGAATGATGCATGTTTTCATGACCCATTCCCTACATCGTTTACGGACGAAGTGTTATATAATGTAGGAGGTCAGGAAGTTTACTCCTTCACAGATGGATTTTCAGGTTATTACCAGATCAGGATTGCCAAGGAAGACTGCCACAAGACCACATTTGCAACAGAATGGGGATCCTACCAATACACAGTGATTCATTTTGGATTGAAGAATGCACCAGCCATATTTTCTAGGGTGGTGGTCAAAGCATTCAAGAAGTTTTTACATAAATTTGTGGAAGCATATTTTGATGATTAGACTGTTTTTATCTTATTACAAAACCATGTTGAATGTTTAAGACTAATATTGGATAAGTACATGCAATGCCAGATTTCCTTGAACCTGAAGAAGTGCATCTTGTTTTCACCCTTTGGAGTGTTGCTAGGGCATATTGTGTGTAAGCAGGGGTTGCTAGTACATCCCTCCAAGATTTCCATTATTGTTGATCTACCCCCCCTACTTTAGTCAAACAGTTGCACACTGCGCTGGGACATACTGGATACTACATAAATTTCATTAAAGGCTATGCACAGATTACAACACCTATGGAGAAGTTATTAAATAAAGATTGTCATTTTCAATGGACAACAGAATGTCAGAAGAGCTTCAACACGCTGAAACAAAAAATGGCTACTATGCCTATTCTAATTTTCCCATGTTGGAGCAAGGAATTTCATGTGCATGTCGATGCTTCATCTATTGCACTAGGATCAGTGTTAGCACAACTAGCAGCAAGATATAATGACCATCTGTTAGCCTTTGCTATTAGGAAGCTATCTATAGCTGAGATAAACTATGCTACCACTGAGAGAGAAAGTTTAGCCATGGTGTACGTGCTACAGAAGTTTCGACACTACTTGTTGGGAGGACATTTTAAGATGTTCATTGATCACTCTACGTTGAAATACCTAGTCAACAAGATAGTGTTGGGGGGAAGGATATGCATATGGTTACTATTATTACAGGAATATGATTTTGAGATAGTAGTCAAGCCAGGGAGAATGAACAAGGGACATGGCCACTTGTCTAGGTTGGAGGATGGAGAGGAACCTACTAGTTTGGAGGATACACTACCGGATGCAGAGTTGCTGGCCATAAGAAGGGTTGATGATCACTTCACTAAGATATCCCAGTTCCTATCAATAGGAATGGAACCTCACTAATATACAATCATTCAGAAAAAAAAGTTGGTAGTTCGTGCTGCAGATTTTTCACTTATAGTTGGATAGCTATACAAGATGGGACCTGATGAGATCCTAAGGAGATGTGTTATGGAGGCAGAGAGGCCACTGATTCTAGAAGAAGCACATGAAGGCATTGCAAGAGGACACTACGCAAGGAAAGCAACAATGAAGAAGGTTCTTAGAGCTGGCCTCTGGTGGCCTACTTTACATAGGATGCTAAAGAATACTACAGAGCTTGTGATGTATTTCAAAGAGTTGGGAAACCTTCAAGAAGAGATGAGATGCCTTTAGCACCACAACTAAATTTACAGGAATTTGATAAATGGGACATTGATTTAGTGGGACCTATTAACCCACCAGGAAAGCACACAGGAGATATATACATCATCACTACAATAGAGTATTTTACCATATGGGCAGAAACAAGAGCAGTTAAGGACTGTAGTGCAACTACAGCTGCGCAATTTATATTTGATGATATCATAACTAGGTTTGGATGCCCGGAGACCTTGATGAGCGATCAAGGTACAGAATTTATTAATAAGACTATCGAAGATTTGACTCAGGAATTTGAAGTCCACCATCAGAAGAGTACTCCCTACCATCCACAAGTGAATGGGATAGTCAAATATTTCAACAAGATCTTGGAGACAACACTGATGAATATTTGTAGTGTGAACAGGGACGATTGGGATTTGAGAGTACTAGCAATGCTATGGGCCGATAGAACTACTTGCAAGAAGATGACAATGAAGACTCCCTTTAAATTGGTTTATGGTCTAGAAGCAATTGTCCCTATGGAATATTTGTTTCCTAGTATGAGAATTGCAGCATTCACATATATGGATTACATTGGCATTGTTCAAGAGAGGCTTGCACAGTTGGTAGAACTAGAGGAAGATCGATTTATTGCAAGATTCCATCAGTAGGTACATAAGGAATGAGAAAAGGCCTACCATGACAGACATATCAAGAAGAAAGCCTTTAAGCAAGGATATTTGGTATTGGTATATGATAGCAAGTTCATGAAGCATCCAGGGAAGTTCATAACACATTGTCTTGGGCCATTTGAGGTCGCATATGTTATAGAAGGAGGAGTTGCACAGTTGAAGACATTGAATGGAGAGTGGAAGGAAGGTTTAGTGAATGGGAGCCAGTTGAAATTATACTATGACAACCAACTGCCTCACAGATATCAGTAAAAGTAGAAGGAGAACGGTTTAGGTACCAGGTGCAGTTAAAATTGGGTACCAGACATAGAAAATATAGTCTGCACAAGAAAGGGAGGGACATAGAAGAAAGCATAAGCTGCCCCGCGCAGTGTGAAGTTAAATAAAAATAGAAGGTTCATAGTTGAAGTGCCTCGGGATGAGTCACATGTGAGTGTTAGGGACCTGTTGGCCCTTGGTCATGGAATAAAGCGAATATTAAGGAAATAAATGTGAAGTACGAACTGCGCGGAAAGAACATTGAATGAGATTGGGTCGAAGTGGCCAAAGAAACAGAAAAGATGGAGTGGAGTAAGAGAAAGAAATTCGTTGGATGAGGATATCACGGAAGATAGATCAACAAGGAAGATGGATCATGGACAACTCAGCAAGCGAAAAAATCTACCAATAGATTCTTTGGAGCACCTCACTGGAAAGAAGGACAGACAGGCTGACAAAGCCCTGAAAACATGGGTCAAGTTGACCTAGTGTTTTAGACACCTAGTGTTTTGGTATTTATGGTTTTGACACCTAGGTATCAGCCTAAGGTTGTCTGAGAGTCATTGTAATGTATAAATAAAGGTCACGAGGACCTGGGATGGGTTCGATTATGTTATGAGCGGTGATCATTGCTATTGTTGACAGAGAAGTATTGTGTTGTGAGAGCATTATGTGTTGTAATATCTTCATTTGGGTGCAAAGATCAACCCTGCAACTGGGTGCGCGGGGAGGGGAGAGAAAGAGAGAGAGCAAGAGAGAGATCTGCAAGCTAAGAGCACAGATAGAACTGTATGTTTTCCTATAATATCAAGAAATGAAGTTCTGTGGATGTAGCCCTAGGGAGACGGTGAACCACGTATATCTTGTTGTTTTGTGTGATTGATGTTGTGTTCTTCTGCTTTTGGCTGTACTATTATTGCATCATTGTGTTATATCTGAGATATAGCTCATGCAGTAGGCTTAACGATAATAAAGAATAACCAATTTATTATGTGTTGTTTCCTTGAACCCAGCTTGCATTTCCCCTGGTTGTAGACACCTGTGTCCTATAAACCCCTATTTATACTTCGGGTGAGACTGTATCTTCTTCGCAGGTGTTTCCGAAAGGGCTAGTAGTTAGGGCTTGTTGGTGTGCTGTTAGAGTTGAACCTTGGGTCTGCCCCTGTGCCAACAAATCATTTGGTTCAATATCTCCTTACAATTGGGAAGGAAATGCTAAATAATGTATAAATCCAGTTACCAAAAATATCTGGTCTGAAGGTTGGTTAAGCTTGACAAAATTAACTTTGGATGGAAATTGGGCAGAAGAATGGAAAAGATTTTTAGTTTTTTTCCAAGGAAAAAAGGGTAAATTTTATTTCAAGAAGAAAGAAAAATTGCATTCTACATAATACTTGTCTCCATGTATTTAATATGTTATCCTTTTGCAAAAGGATAAGTTTGAAGTCCATAAACAAAAAATATCGCCTTGCTTGATTTATGAAACAAGCATGAGTCTACCCATAAAATAATACAAAACTAAAGAGTCTATCCTAAAGGCCTCCTACTCAAAAAACAAAAGTATTATCCAAGATCCAATAAAGACATAATAAATAACATAATCATAACATCGTTTTCACCAAAGGAGGAATCTGAGAAACCTCAATCAAGAAGCCGAGTTAGTCAAAGGAATCAAAGTGTGGCCCAAAAATTAAGATGTCAAAATTGAAAAAAATTGATCAGGAAACTAGAGGGATATAGTCATAATGATCAACTCATAAGCTCCTGCACTTCTATAAACGACCGATGGAAAAAATCAGAGCAGGAAATTTCTAAAACCTCTTCTTTGTGAAACTTCCCAAAAACCAAAAACAACCCTGCTTTAGAGAGAGTATCCATTACCATATTTTTTTCCCTGTAAACATGTCTCACAAATAAACTATCAAAAGATCCCAAGATGAAGAAAATATATTCAAGGATAGGACATAATATGATGGTGTTCCATTGTTGATATTTATTAAATCAATTTATAATATTCATCGAGTTGCCAAAAATTTGAATTGATTTAATACATTTTTCCCCTACAAAGGTGATAAGGATTTTTAGAGCCATCGATTCAACATAGTTGTTTGATCCCTGTCCCAAACCCATTTTGAGTTTTATACAATGTGATTTTTTCAGGTGAAGAACAACCCCACCTCTGCTTCTGTCACCATCATCTTGTGAGGCTTCATCAAAAAAGGACCACGGTCTATCACGGTCCACCACTTCCTCTAATACCTATCTAGTCGGGAGTTTTCCTTTCCCTTGAGGGAAATAAGAGAGGATACTTACACCTTGGGTTGTAATGTGGGCGGGGATGGAGGTATGACATTGGAAAAAAAAGGTATTCCTAACTAGACAAGCACCCCAATTTATGATCAGAGGAAGCGATTTTGTGTTATTATTGGAATGATTAGAAAACCAAGATATCTAGGCCTCCTCGATGCTTATGCCTTGCCATTGACCAATTTGGCCCAGGATTCTTGAACTTTTACTCCATATTTTTTTGACAAAGGAGCACCCTAAAAATAGGTGGGAAATTGATTCATCATCAACCTTACACAAAGCACACCAACTCGGTCCTTCCAATTTCCCAAGTTTCATCGTATCCCAGGTTAAAATTTTATTTTTAATAACACACCACATAAAAATGTGTTCTTTTAAAGGGAATTTTATTTTCCATACCCCCTTCCACCACCAAGAGGGTTAT
>SNQJ01S0028509.1:66601-76764 GCA_010110895.2 Picea sitchensis | reverse complement strand
ATCACATACCCAACCAAGAGGATAAGGCTTCGGATGTGGTTTCGTTTCTAGACCCATATTCTTGACAAGTGCTTTAGATATTAAGTTTACTTGAGAACCCAAATCAAATAATGTATCTATCTTAGTATGTTTAGATACAACTCTTATATGAAATAATTCATTCCTCTTTCGTTCATCAACATGAGATTCATTATTGAAACTTGAACTAGCATGAAGAGAATCTTTACCTTGTACTCCAACCATTGTGATCTTTCCTTCATCTCCTGAATCGGAACCAAGATCTTGTTTCATTGTAGCAACGATCTTTGTCTTCCCCTTTCCACCGAACTGTTTCGATTTCTTTTCTGGATGCAATTTCCAACAATGTTCTTCATCATGACTGCTCTTCTTGCAATGAGTGCAAGATGGTTTTCCTCCTTCTCTCGTCACTGTAGTGGGCTTCTTATCCTTCCTTTAAACTTCTCAAAAGTCTTATGTGGGAGATTGGAAGCTTTATTCATGGGATCTTCTTGAACATGTTTCCCCATGTTCTCAAGGTGAGTGGCCTGCACACAAACTTCGTCAAGACTAGTGAGGTTAAACGAGAGCAAAGTATGATGAATATAACTGTGAAGTGCGTCAATATAGTTCATTAAAGTTTCATAAGAATCCAAAGTAATGTTCAATGCAAGAGATTTCTTCTTTGAAACTTTGTACAGTTTGACCTTTACTTTGCCTTAAAGTTTGTCATTCCATCATTGCTTTATGTAAATACCCTAATGGATAAAATTACTTCCTTATCATTTATTTAAATTCCGACCACGAGGAAAGAAGATCACCACACTTACTTCTATCCTAAAGCTTTCTCTCCCACCATACGAGAGCGGTGCCTTCCAACTGAAGAGAAGCTAATTGCACTTTAACTTACTTTTCATCAATATGCTAGACACGGCACTAAACTTCAACCTGTCAGATCCAATTATCTAGATTTTCAGTATTAGCATCTCCATTAAACATAGGTAAAGCAAATTTTACATCAAGCTTTAATAATGGTTTCTTAAAATAGGCTTTATGGATAGAATGATGAGAATGATGAGAATGCTCAGAGGAAAAAGAACTAGAACTCGAAGGTGAAGACGGAGGCTCGGGAGGATCTCCTCCAGCCCCTTGGTTTACCAAAGCATCATTAGTTGCATGTGCTTCCTTTTTCTTCCCTTTCTTCTTCATCCTATTCTCGTAATCTCCATACATTCGTTCGACCATTTTTGACATGCAATAAAAGACCATGTGAAAGTTTTTCTCATGTTCATCACGCTTGTCCTCTTCTGCCATTTTCTTCCTTCTGGATGCATGACAAACTTCGGGATTGAAAATATTAAGAGTTCATTCACCATGCTTATGCTTGGCCCTAGTAAGCATTCACACTCAACAATTCAAGTCAAAGACGACTACTTCGATACCAACATGATCCGGGATCTTTTCATCGTGACTTATAAAGAATTGCATTAAATGAGCATAAATTAAAGTGCACCATTAAAGAAGGGAGAACTCAAAAATGAAGAGACATAAGCATCATATTTGAACACAAAAACTTGATAACGGAGTTCGTCCCTGGTGGACTACATCTTCGGGTCCTGCTCTCAAATGGGTAGGCTCTTTCATTAACTCAGCAAAAGAATTTGGCAAAATATATAAGTATGCCTCATTTTGAAATCAAGTTGCATAAATAATACTCAGATCAGAAAACAAACAACACCACTGAATTCGTGGCGTTGAATTACCCAAAATGATTATCTCCACGCCTCGATCCGACTATGGCACTCCCAAGCCCAAGAAGAATGTCGTCTCGGTTTCCATGCACTCTGTAACCTGCAATAATGATTGTACCTCACCTCGAAAATTGTGTCTGGCAGGTCGTACGGTCCATGCCTCCCCCTCCTCCATGGTTGAGCGGATACACCTTTTAATAGTAAAATTAGGTGATACAAAACATGGGGTATCTACAGCCTAGTGGTTAGGGGCGGAAGTGTTAAGGTGTAGGCTTAGGTGGAGGTTTCGGGGTCGATCCCCACGGACTCCACTTTTGGTTTGTATTTGTTATATGGAATATCTATTATATATCCATTCCTCTAACTTTAGCGGTGTCACTAAAAGGTCCTCCAACGAGATATACTGTGGTTATAGTTGGAGTGGTCCACTAGATTTGGCGGACCCGCCACTATTTTTTTGTTTCAAAATTCGTTCACGGGCTGTCCTTGTGCATTTCTTGCCTGCCATGTTGCAGCCCCTGATTGGGCCATGTGGAGGCCTCTCATTGGGCCACATTTCCTCCTGCCACATCAGCATGCCACGTCATTCATACAGACTGTACGAACTGGCATGTGGCATGATCCGATTGGTCCACAGATCGGTCCAAAAAGCTAATAACCGAGTGACACGTGGCAGCCTCCGGAGCTGCCACATCATCATGTTGATGTCATGCTGACATCAACATGTCACGTGTCACTTCCCTGCTCCTTCCACATGTGATGTATGGATGATGACGTCCTCTGTACGGATGTTGATTCATCCCCTGCTGACTGGGCTAGGTTGACCAAACTTTGATCGTGAATATCTTTCAATCCGTAACTCCGTTTGACGAGTCATTTGAGCCATTAGAAAGCTTGCGACGAGCTCTTTGCAATCATGCCATTTTCATTGAGTTTTGGGAACTTTGAATTTTTTTCTCTTTTTCTATCTATTGGAGCCATTCTGAGCGTTCTGAGTTGCCTCTGTGAGTTCTGAGTTGTTCTTAGCCTTCTCTGGATCCTTTTTGGATCATCTTCCTCCACCCCCTCCATATCCTCGTCCATATCCACCTTGAGGACCTCCTTGGTATCCACCTCTTTCCACACCTTTGCGGTCGCCACCCTTTTGCTCTTCCTGAACCCAAAAGGCATCATGAGTGTGGTCCTACATCGACTGAAGTGACCAACAGTTGTTCACATCATGCCCCATGGATTTTTTGAACTCACAAAACATAGTATGGTGAGTCTTCTAGTATTTCTCTAGTGTTTGGCAGCGAGGTGGGATATGTCCCCATTGTCTGCAAATCTCACGCCATTCAATTTGAGGCCTAGTTGGAAATGGATTTGGGGCACTAGACACCAAATAGTTGCCCAACGTGGGACATTCATCCCTTTGTGACCTTCTGACCAACACATGGTGCACCACACATGTTCACACACCACCTTTGACTTTGCCATATCCTGCAGTTGCATTGTCAGATTTTCAAGCCGAGACTACACTTGTGCCAATCCTACTGATGTCTCTACACCTCCTAGCATAGCTTCCAGGTGCATCACAATCTCCAGTGCCTCTGATTGCGTAGTCACCTTCTGTTGGGTGAGCAAATCTCGGATATGGGGGAGCAGACTTGCAATGAATCATTCCCTATGCTAAACATCTTGGATATGGAATGTCAGTCAATCTAGCAGTATCTTGAACCACTGGTCAAAATCCCACACAGTCTCTGTAATTTGTTGCTTGATTTATTTAATCTTAGTAATGCATTGTGATTCTGAATTAGGCTTCTAAGACTCCATGAGAAGATCTCTCTTAATTTTTGTTAAGGACCTCATCTATCTTGCTAGTGTAGTTTCCTTGTACTTCATGTACCGCGTTAGAGCTATGTCTCTAAAAGTGGTCTCTAACTGCGCAATCTTAGATGCTTCATCTGTGATTCTCTTCATAGACCATATAGCCTCACATGTAAACCAATGCTGCTATGCATCGTCCTTACCCATCCCATGGAACATGGGTAGCCTTAGTGTTGTATCTTGGTTTGCCATTCTCAATCTTGGATTGTGTTCTCCCAGCTGACTACTAGTTGTCTGTGATATCGGTACCGGTACCCTCCTAGAGAAGTATTGTCGATTTCATCTTCTTTTTCACTCATATCCTCTCTTCTTTATCACACCACTCTTTCTTCCTCTACTCCTATCATTACACTATCTGTTGTTCTTGCTTTGTGGTTACAAACGTGGAAGGGGGTGGTTCAAAGATTGGGCACTTCCTTCTTCTCTCATAGTTTCTTATGAGGGATCCCGAAGACTTTTTACCTGCATCCACACAAGACCATTCACTGTAGCTAAAGCCTCTTCCTCTTCTCATAGGGATTCTTCACCATCCTTGCCTACTTTAGCGCCTCTACTATGTGCCTCATCTTCCTCTGAGGTTGCAACATCTCTCAATAGCCAAGGGGATCATACTTCATCTTCTCTAACCCTGCTACCACTACTTCTGGCATATTCACTAGATACTCTACTCCTAATGTCATGCCTCTTCGACGACCTATCTTTGTCTATGCTCCTCTATGGCACAACGCTCTCTCTCACACTTCCTCTTAGTGTGGTCTCTTTCCTATTCATTCTGGGTTTGACTCCTCATCTCTCACCCCTTGCTACCTTCTTTTCACTCCTTTGTTATGCTTTCCTTCTTAACTCAACTCTTCTTATGCATCTTTTGGCTCTTTCTCCCCTCTTCTCTTCTGGGTCCATTCTCTCCTCACCTCTTCTCAACATTTTATGGATTCTCTCAGTGGATTTATTTCCTCTCTCTTTCCCCCCTTCTTTTCATCCCCCCTCCAATGTTAGGGGGTTTATTGAGCCACTGGATATGGCTCCATGTGCATCAACCCTTTCCTGACAAACAACATCTTGATCCACAACGAGATTTCTTCTAGGAGTCTCTTTTGAGGACCTTCAATAAACTTTCTTACAACGTCATTGAAAGAATCATTGTACTCTATGGAAAACTCAATAATGTAACCTTCCTTTACTTGAGAAAACCATAAATCAATTACTCAAGCCCACTTGCTATCCAATGCCTTTAGTCTATCAACTATAGTTTGGTCCCAGACTAGTGGTTCTTGGGGCCTCAAAGCAGTGCTAGTGGCAGTTTGCCTCTTCAACCATTCATACAACAAACATAGAAATTCAACAAACAACACTTCATGTAAATCAATGTAAATATGTTTATCCTTCCAACATTCCACGTTGGTTATCAGACCCAAAGTTTCTTGTCGAGCAAACTCATCTTCCTTCACAGTTAACTAGTCTTGTATTTCCTCCTGAGATGGATTCCACCTCATTTTCTCCCTTCATCATGCAAAACAAAACCTTTAGGTCCCAACAATAGAACCATTTGTTGGCTCACTTATGCACATCCTTCCTAACACTTGGGGGTTGATGACTAGGGGTTCATCTAGAGTTGACCAATAAAACCCCAAGGGGTCGACATATCAATCTTCAGTCAATGACTGAAGAAAGTCTCACCCGAGATGCCATGAGAATCACAGAGACCATCTAGTCCCGTGTCAGAGATGAAGGAATAAAACATCAGAGGAAACCACTCGGGCCAACATTCATGCATCCAATTATACATTCATACATATAACCATGCTTCATTAATTGAATAACATCATAACCCATTGACACACTTATCCATTAAACCCAAAACAAACACATCAAGTGACAAAGTGAATTGTAACTTTATATTATCTTCATTAAATCGCATAATGCATACATCAACGAATCCATCTTGCAAGAAGAATAGTGCTTCGCGCTCTGATACATCCTACAACTTAGGAACTACAATGTACTTTGTGCTCTGATACATTCTACAACTTAGGAACTACAATGCGCTTTGCGCTCTGATACATTCTACAACTTAGGAACTACAATGCACTTTGCACTCTAATACATTCTACAACTTAGGAACTACAATGCGCTATGCACTCTCTGTTCATATTTTACACTTTACTAGAATAAATCCATTATGGACTCTAAATAGGATCGTTCTAAACCCATACACAACTATTGCAAAAACTCATCCCCAGATTCATGCAAACTCAGACTGCTTCCTCTCATTTTTGTAGACTACACACTCTCCTTCTCTTTCGTTGCATCTCCTTCTTTATTCTCCAATGCTCTCTATCTTTCTTATTTGCTCCACTCGCTCTAGTGATCGCCAGTTCTGCATGCTTCTGGCGTACTCATCCAGCCCACGTAACCATATTGGAGCGTGGCAATCCTAACGAACTTTCCAACTCATCCATCACCTGCCCCACGATCTGTCATGTTGTCTGGGGTCATTATTCGAGAATATTCTTGAAGATCTCCTTTTGACTCAACATGCATGTGGCATCTTTATGATCTTTAGTGCACACTATAGAACTTTGATTCATGTGCACACCTTATTCCATCCACCGCACAACTTCTAATGTGCATGCAAAATTAATGTGTGTGCACTGTTGGTCTATGCACACACACAACCTACCCAAAACTTTGGGTGCCAACCGCTTTTTTGAGCAGTATTCTTCCATTATTTGACTCAGGTTTGATATTTTCCCCCGCATATAGCAAAATAAATTATAATGACTAATTTGTCTTCAAAAAAATTAATAATTCCAAATATTATCATGTAAGGGTAGTCAAGATAACAATTACTGTGATATTGTAATGCATGGAGGAAAAAGAGGTCAACTTTGTTTTTTGAACTACTTAGACCTTGATCTAATGCATGGAGGGTTCTCATAAGATGAAGATAACATGATATGTAGATGATATGATCCCTAATTGAAGGACTAAGAGTTCACACAATTTACCAACATGGAAACTCATTGCAAAATTTAAACTACTATATCTCTATAATCTAAATGCACCGTCAACTACAACCCAAGTGCAAAAGTTGCTTGTTCTCTATAGTCTCTCTATGTTCATTTGACATTGTATTGAATTTTACAAATTCAAAACCTAAGCATGCATTTAAAATCAATTTATAATGGGAAGTGAAACAACACTCTAAATTCATGGATATTCTTGAAATTTGCCAATCTCTTCTACTGTATATGCAAAGGCTTCTTCAAATTGAGAAAAAAAAGAAGCATATTTAGAGCATGTCACAATACCTCTACTATCTTGGTTTAGAGAGTCTGAGAACTTGAGGAGAGATCTCAACACAAATATACTGTTTTGCAACAAATGCTTCAATGAAAACTCACCTAAGAATCTGACCATGGGATATCATGTTGTAAATGAGCCATCTAAAATTTTGTTGGAGAAGGATTGTTGTCTGGGCGTTCAAGGGAAATTACACATCAAAGCGGTCGAATGAACAGAGGTAACATAGTACGAACATGTCGGTGTTCCAATGAATGAATAATGAACTCACAATGTGCTACGCTTGTGGTATATACATAGAAATAACATCGTTCCAACAACTAATCAATACTTCAAGCGAGCAAACTATGAAATGGGATTTGAAGTCATCGAGAGGGTTTTTTTTTGTTGCTATTATGGCCCATGGTTTTTAGGATACAAACATCGATTCAAAGCAAAGGAATGGGCATTATCAATACTTATCGATGTTGAGACAACTAGTGAATAGAGCAAGAAGTTGATGTTGAGTTATAAGATAGATATCGTTGTATGTAGTCCAAGAATGTTGTGCATAGAACGAGAAAAAAATTGATATGTGCTGGATGTGGGCGAATGCTACAGGCCAAGAGTAGACCTCATCGGAGTACACATAGAGAATTATAACTCATAACCAAAACGATCGAAGCATAGAGTATTTGACGACACCAATCAAGAAATCGAGACAACAACACATAGATTTCATCATTTTAATGGAGTTTTTATTGCTCTCAGGAGGTAATTATAGCGGGGTGAACTATACATAAAATCTATGCATCGTTAGTCACTGTCAATACCTAATTTATAGAAGGTCGTGGCTTAGAGACACCTTCACTTAGTGTGGACAAGCTCCTTGTCTCCTTCATCCACAAAACTTCGAGTAGGTTGCACTCTTCAAGCTTCCATTTCTGCTACATTACTCCCTCAAAATTTCCTTGCCTCTCCCTTCCTTGATGTCTTCACTACAACCTTCATTTCTTTTAATGGGATTCCTTTGGAAGGCCAACCATCACACGATTAATTTTCGATTCCACTTTGTTAACAAGACAAAAATAAAATAAAAGACATGTTTATTTACAAAATTTACAAATGTTTGTCAAAGATACCATTTGGATTACGACAACTTAAGAGTTTCACACACAAAAGACAAACAACTATTCATTCATTTTCAAAAATGATTTCTTACTCACAATCTCTTTGGAAATGAATTTGTTAGATTGAATTTTGTGATATTTTTATTACCTTCAATCACAGTTGTTTGCCTTGAAGTAGACCCTATTGGGTACCTCCAAATTGATATTTGCATGAGACTAAATGACACAATACCAACACATTTGCTTGCTTTGAAACAATCTATAGGGTGAATTGCTAATTATAATATGAATAAAGTACTCGTGCAAACTACATGGCTCGAGGTAAAGACGGGGCCTGATAGCCCATAAGTCCATATTCCATCCTCTTTCTTGAATCCATGCCACAAAATAATCAACAAAAACTGAACATGTAAATAACATTATATCATCGTTGTGTCAAATATTCTCAGCAACAAATCTACTTTGAATGCTCAATTCCAACAGTAAAGTTGTGTATTACATGGAAGGAGACACATTTCCTTGACACTCCCAATTTCAAATGCTTGTAAATATAGCCATGTGTTTTCCACACTTTAATCAAAACGCACACCATAGACTTAATATAGGCAAATTGATGGCAGCAAGAGATAAATTCATTAACAACCAATTACCAATTCATTACTAGGAAAAAATAAATAAATTCAACATGTGATTTTTTTTTCTCACCATAAATCTTTGTTAAACCCAAGACTTTTTATAATTTAAGAGAAGGCATTTTCAGGGAGACCTGTATCTTTGTGGTCATTTATCGTTGAATGGGAAAATAGATTGACTTATATATTCCCCGGGTGAGATCCCTTCCAAATTTAATTGGAATATTATAGTACTTCAACGTTGAGTATGGTAGATTTTTTCTCACAACGAGAAATTGACAAAAGAAGGATTTTTTCTAATTTCAATCAAAAACTTGTGCCATAAAGTCCTCCAATCCACCAAATTGACTTCTTAAACATGCAAATGTGACTAGCAAAAAATATTTATAAAACCTTTAACGACCTTTTACAACCAATTTAACATAAATTTGATATAATTCCATCCACAAGTGCATATTGGTGTGATCCAATCACATTTGTTTGACTCCAATTGTTCGACGGAAATGATCAAGGTATGTTAAATACAATATCAATCAACATGTAGCATCCCCAACCACCCAGGCTGGGCCATGCCGTGCAAAAACCAACTTCGGTCACAGTTGCGTTTTCAAATTTCTTTAAATTTCTGCCTCTTAGGGCTTTGTAACATACCCAAGCACCTCGCTAAGTCCCGTTACCTCTATTATTAGTTGTGATACCGTTTAAATAACACAACATGCCATGCATATGAATACAATATATGCAATGCAAGCAATATACCAATTCATGCATAAACATGTACATTTAAGCATACATAATTGGAATAATTGTATACACATTACTCAACAGAATAATACACACAGTAATAACATGTAAACACATAAAAAGACACTTATCTTTTAATGGTAAATCACCAACTGCCTACAGACCTCAGACGTTCCTCTCGCCCATAGACTGTGTTGCTCATAAACTCTCAGCAGCAGGTCACCCCGGAGTTGAGGCTAGAAACTCCACCAAGGAAGGTTTCCTAAGACCAAGGTCTATTCAACTTGATAAATCTCAGGTTAAGGTGCCATCTGCTGCAACTAGCCTATAAATTCTCATTTCCTGTAGCCTATCCCACCCCAGGAAGTGTGTCCTTTCTTTGCTCAACAATCCTTTGGCTTCCCCACTTCCCTTCCGAGGCTTTAGCAACAAGCTATATAGAAAGTCTCAAAGTTTTGTAGTTATCGCCCATTGCACAAGAAAAAACAATTACCAGTAGTTCTCTCACCCAGAGAGAATTCTCACTAGCTTGGCAACCCGCTTCTTCAAAATTCCCATGGGCCTAACAACCCGCTTCTTCAAAATGCACATGGGCCTAACAACCTGCTTCTTCTACTCAAATCATCTCCATTTACTAGTTACCAACATCTCCCAAATATTCCCAAGTATAGGTAGGAAGATGGATGGCTAGGAGAGTACGGATGGTAAGAGTCAATGAGAGAATAATGAGAGAAAATCCCCCAAAATACACTAATTTC
>SNQJ01S0028509.1:8098-19362 GCA_010110895.2 Picea sitchensis | reverse complement strand
AGAAAGTGAAAAGTGACTTAGGAACTTAATGCACCAAGTGGGTGTTTATTTAAGTTGGGTGAGTGAAATTAAATAAAGTGAATATTAATGGAGCATTTAATTTCTACCGTTGATCTTGGGCAATGTGAGCCCTTGGATCAAAAAGAAACCTAAGAGTCACTTAGGGATTCTAAAGGAAGAAAAAGACCAAAAGAGAGCTCATTCTTTCCAAGAGAGATTGAGAGATTGAGAGAGAGCAAGAGAAGAGAAAGTTTCTATTTTTCTGAGAAGAGAAAGCAGCAGAGAAGTGGCACGAATTCCATGGCAAAGCTAGGGCACAGATTTCGAGGCAATCAACAAAAAAAGAGAATCCGTACTGTACGGATTTGGTACGGACACATTTATTGTACCTGTTCTGGTCGTACAGCAGCACGAAAACCAAAGAAAACAGGCGCATTTAATAGTCCGTACAGGTTGTACGGCGGCCGTACAGCTGCAATTAATTTTTGGGCACGGTTTTCTAGAAAATCGTACAACATTTAATGCTGTGACAGTCCGTACGGTACGGCTGTCTGAGCACAGTTTTTGAGGTGGCAGATTTGGGTTTCTTCCAGTCAATTTCAAGCACGGAAATCGAGGAAGAGATAAGTTAAATTTCTGTTGGTTTTATTTTTGCTGAAATGTAATTTCTAGAAATTGAAGAAATAAGAACTCCCTCTCTCTCACTGGTTTTCCCCACATTGGGGTTTTTCTAGGGTCAATTGACCAAATATCATTGCGTCATTAAATCTGTGCTTGCTGGTTTATTTCTGAGTTTTAAGACAACCATTGAAAAGATCATTTATTTCATGTGTTTCAGTCAAATTTCATTTTGAATTTTTAATGCATATTAATGTCTGCAAATTTCATTATTATTGGGAATGGGCATTAAACATTTGGAGTGATAAGGAGTGATTGAAACCGGGATTGGGATAAATTGCAGAAGTGAGAAAAATCAACAACAATCACTATTAGTGTACTGCTGTGCTTCAAATGCAACTCTTCACTGATGATTGCCATACAAGAAACTGAAAAAGATTTTTCTTTGAGCTAGGAAAATATAGAACATCTTTCAACTCAAGAACATCTCTTGATGGCATTCAGAAGGAAATGGAACCCAATCCTCTAATAGCTAAGCATCATCATTACTGAACTGAATTCCACACCCATAACCCTCTTGATTCTGAAGTCTACGAAATGGTGTCTTGTCATAGGTCATATGTCTTGATGCCCCATTGTCCACATACCATCCAACACTTGACACAGTGTTATAAGATAAACAAGAAACCATGGAGAAGGTGTTCTCAAATTGAGATGAATCCTCATCCACTCCTGCTACAATACCTATTGCAACCTGTTTTTGCTTGGCCTTCCCTTTCTTCATCTCTAGAGATTGGTTGGCATAATGTTCCATCTTGTGACACCTAAAACACATCACCTTACTCCAATCTTTCTTTCTAGTACTTGGACATTCCTTCTAACCCTTCTTGTAGCCTTTCTTGCTTCCCTTCTTCATCCTCTTTATGAGGGTTATCTCTTCTACTCCCTCTCACTGTGCTAAATAGGACTCCAACCCGATCTCTTACTACACAAGGTCATTCCAAAGCTTCGTAAAGGTTGACATATTCTCACAAGCATAGACACCCTAAGCAAAAGTTCTCTAAGATGGTACAAGTCCATTCAAAGCAATGGACACCAACTCCTTATCCTCCACCTTTGTCCCTATGGCATTGGTCTCTCATCTCTGTGATCCTAGCCAAGAATTTCACCACAGTATCTGTCTTGCTCATGTAGATGGTTGAAAACTTGTGTAATGTTCCCAACCAGATCTGATTGGAACATTGAGTTTTATTGAGTTTTATGAGTTTTCTGGTTGTGGTATTTTGTCAAACACTTTGCTGATTTTAGTCTCTTGAATTGTTCTAGGGTTTGGTTCTTTGTGTGTTTTTCAGCAAATAAATAATGAAGATATAGCAAGGGAATATACTCATCAAGATGCAAGATCAACAACACAAGAAATAACCACAAATACTTTAGATCTGATTTTATTCATAACAATAGCTGTCCTCATACAAAATGGAGCAGATCTGGAATACATATAAGAAAGAAAGTGTGTGGTTGATGATGCCTCCAAGATACAAGATAGAGATAAAGATCTAGGCTTCCAAGAGCCTCCTCAAGCTGGTCACCAAAAGATATGGAAGGTCCAACTCGCCCCTAGCTGATATGTGGTATCCTCCCTAACACAATGCGCCCCTCACTGGCTGTAACAAGCCAAGAAATCGGCCTCCACTGATATGATCACTAATCCACTGAAACCAAGTGCCAAAATGTTGATCGGGGGTTAGAGAAACCCTTTGATGAAACCCAAGCAATTGGGAGTGATCTCCCTCTCCAACTCACAAGATCTACTATGCAAAATACGCCCTCCTGAAGAGAATCACACCCTCCTGAGTGATAGAATGAATGGGCTGATGAATACACTCATACAATGCTGTAAAAGGGCGCTATGGTGATGGCTAACAATCCTGGAATGAGATCCCTTGAAGATCTAGTCTCCTCTGAGCAAATCGAACCACTCTCTCAAGATGGGTGTGCCCTAGCTCTGCAGAAAACCTCCAACAATACGCTTTGCCTCCACAAATGCCCCTGGAACTGAATAGAACTGATTTAGAATGGCGAGGGAGGTATCTTTCACCTACGTGACCAAGCTTGGATCAGGTTGGGTGGAATCTTTCACCACCGAGCTGATCTCTAGGGTTTGTTCAGTTAAAACCCTCAAAACCCCCAAGTGCATGGGCTCTCTAGCAAGAAGCTAGACATCAAAATGATAAACAACATAATGAGAGAATAGAGGCCCCTATCTCTCTTTTATCCTCCTTGTTCACCTTTTCTCTCCAAGTGACTTTTACTTTATTTTATTATTCCTTAATTAAATCACTTTATTAATTAATTAACCATTTTACCTCTAAAAAGTGATTTATCCATCCTTATGGCTTCTTCGGCCACTGAAAGTCACTTCTCATCATCTTATCCTGTAGTGCTATTCTTCCCAATTCCGATGAGCTATTACACTAAGAGGTTCCTCCAAGTATTATGCCCAATATGACCTTCTTAGTGTATTTGATTAAAATATAACCCATAATAACTCAAAATTACGGAAATTGTCGGAATGCAACGGAACCAAAGCCAAGCTATGCGGAATGGATCCTGACGATGAAATATGATGAATGATTTAAGTTGGGCCCAATAAAACCCCTCAATATCTCCATAACTCGCTGTCACCCATATCTGGCTACTTTGGTGGGCATAACACTCCGTAATGTGATAATGTCCAAAACTGGGGACATTACAAATTGTTTCACAAGAGAATTTGTCTAGAGACACAAGAACTTTGAAATAAGCCATTTAAAGCTTCAAACATCTCCTTAGGGGTGGTCTTGGCTGCAATATGAGGGATGAAGTGATCCTTCACCAAATCAAGAATGATTCTCTTTGCTTTGGCCTCCTTGACATGAGTGGCCATTAGTTTTGGATTGGTAGTCACTTTAATATTTTTTTTTGCATGCTCTCAAGTCTTGTCTTCCTCCATAAACATATGTAGCCTTAGCTTGGAAGATCCATCCAACTTGTCACACTCTCTAAGACCAAGAGTATGCATCCACAAGTTTGAAGCAAATCTCAAAGCAAAAATCAGCAATATATGAAGTAGAACAACCCTTCTAGGGCTCAAGCACTTCTTAGGAACAATGGCAAGAAGAAGAGGGCTTTGTTACTGAAGAATAAATTGCATAGTGGCAACTCTGTATAAAATCCCCATCTCTTTGACAAATGGTTGTGAAGAGATTGCAACATTTGCAAGTAAGGCATTATCATTGTTCAACCCAGGTGAGACAATTAAGAAGCTAATGTGGGCTGCAACTAAAACTTTTATTGTAATATCCTAGTGTTTCACACCCAATCAACCTGAACTAGGTCAAGTACTGATCCAGGAGGATCTGGTACACTCATAGAGGACCACGAGGATCTAGAAATGCTCAAAATTTGACCGTCTCAAATGCTCTTGAAAACGACTTCATTGTGTAGAGCTCGACAATATCTTTCCAATGGTGCAAAAATTGCCTCAAACAGAGTTCATATGAGAAAGTTATGGGCCCTCATATTTTTGGCCAAATAGGTCAAAAAGTCAACGAGGGTGCCACGTGGCACCATTGGAAGGGCGACATGTGGAACATCTGTACAAGTTCTACGATGTTGATGTGGCGACCCCACATGGTGCCACTTGGTAGGTAGTTGATGACGTGGCATATTGAGTTGGCAAGGTGACAAGGCAATTATACAGTCCAGGTGGACTAATCAGATATCGACACGTGGCATAGGTGGACCAATGAGAGATCGCCACATGGAAGTCTCCCATTGACCTAAATGCCTAAGGTCGAATAAAATTTTGTTAGAGCTTGGAGGATCGAACCCGGGTCTCTCGCCCAACATCCCAATGGCTTACCATTACACCCACGGCATGTGACTTAACCGTATATGGTTTCGTTGCTATTTAAGGTTTGGTTTAAGTTTAAATGGCGAGAGTATAGTTATATGTTTTGAATGTTAAACCCCAAAATCTGTGGGCTGTCCAAACTATATGCTATACATAACATATAACATTACAACAAAGCGCCAAAGGGGGAGAGGTCCACGAGGGTCGAACCCGTGACCTCCTACCACACATACCCAAGCCTTAACCAACGTGCCAATGGCGCCACATGTTGCGGAGATTCCCATGGGGACGGTTTTAACCTTGATGTTGCAGTTAACTAGAGGTTTGGACCACGATTGGGTCTGTGCCATATTTAGACCAGGCACGAATAGCAAGGTAGACAGAAGATTGCATAGATTTTTGTGCAGGGTACGGACAATGCATTGGGATGCATGTCGAGGAGTGGAACCATGATGATGTTGTTTTGTTTTGCATGCAATTGAGCACCATATGTCCAAACATAGCCTTGTTTATACTCATTTTTCTTGTTTTTTCGAGAGGAGCATGATGGTGATGTTATTTTTGTGCTAAGATGCTGTCTATGGAAATTTTAGTTCAGATTGCTATGTATGAGAGCCATAGTACATCGTTTGGCGTGTAAAGAGGGTCATATTGAGCCAGTTTAGAATATGGTCGAGTTTATACTCATTTTTCTCAGAATTTCAAGAGGAATTCAATGGTAACCTCTGTTTCTGGGTTTGAGGAGCAGAATTGAAGAGTGACTTCAAGATTGGCTTTGTAAGTCCATTTTCATTGTAATTTTTGACATATGAGATTAATGAAGAGCAGTCTCACTGTTAAAGGGGACTCAGAAAAGTAGCCTAGGAGAGGTGAACTCCGTCATCAAATCTTGTTTTATTGAGTTCTTTTATTTTCTGCTGTGTTATCTCACTTGTTCTGCAAATTATCATCATTTTAAGAAGTTTTGGCTAAGTAAAAGATTCACAAGTGTTCTGCAAAGCTGTCAATACGATCAAGAAATATTCTGAATCAAGTTAGATGTTAACATGTGTGTTTAAAGAATAAATTAGCATCTAAAGATTTTTGGATCAAGTACCTCCCCTAGGTACAATACAATGAAATACTTAACTCCCTGTTCACCAATAGGGCAATTTCAGCCAAATCAGCTCTGATACCATGTAGAAATCTCTGTTTTAGTGCAATTAATTCAAATTTTGAAATTTCACCTCATATCGGAGGTTTTCCGAATCTAATCCCTATGAACTTTCAGACTTAGGGCTGAACTGAAATATTAATTACAGCAGAAAACAGCGGACCATACTTCACTTCACATCAACCCTATTTACTAGGCAGCCCAAGAGAAGATACCAAACAAGTGTACTTTAGTTGCAGCAAGTTTCAGCCCTTAGGGCACACTTTTTCATGCATGTAACAGATGAAATGACTCTTTTGCAGTGGATATTACAGCAGTAAATCTGCTCCCTCTTCTTCAAGATGTATGTTAGATCACTTCACAATTTCAGCCTTATGTTATGTCAAATGAGCATGAGCAAGAAGTGCTGGAAATTACCCAATGAAGAAAACAATACAATTTGAAAATCAAATCTGCAAGTACACAATGATTGGACAGCCGAAACACTTCATTAATATATATGAGATGAAGTACATGTACATACTAATAGCTTATCACAAGCAGGTATAATTTTAAGCTCTCCAAATTCCTAGATAGAACAACGAAGAAAACCCTAGCCACCAACTCCTAGCTAGCAATCACTCCTAACCAAAGTTTGTCACTCCACCAAAGATCTTCAACAAGCTAGCACCCACTAGCAAGCCCTCCTTGGCACATATACAATTTCTCCTTTTCTTCTCCTCAACAAGCATAACCCTAGGGCTTATCAGAAACCCTAGCTCCTTTGCATCCTTATGGTAAAACCCTCACCCTAAATTCCCTTGAACTTCTGCCTAGCACTTCAAGACAAAGAGAGATAATACAAGAAAGAGTACACATGAGAGAGAGAGAGAGAGAGAGAGAGAGAGAGAGAGAGAGGCTTTTTTCTCATCACATTTCTAACACAAGTGTGACGATGAATGAGCATAAGTACATGTTTGTGAAATGACTCTATGCTTACTCTATTTATATGAGTGGTAAGGGAGGCCTACAATATGAAGTGGATCTAGTCCACTACAAACAACCTATCTCTACACAAGTAGGTCCACACATGTTAAGTGCTCCACTCGAAATGATTCATGTCTAGCTCCAAGGTGATGACATACAATAAGCAAAGCTTGAATGCATGAACACTCCTCAAGCAAAGTGCAACACCCTCCTCCAAAGCTTTAATGCTCCTCCAAAGCCACGAGCGTCTTCAAGTCCACACACCTAGATGATCACACCCTCAACCCAAGTGTCCTCAAGTCAAGTACAAGCCTTCATACTGTTGATGTTTCTGGTAGATGCGAGAGGTATTCACCTCTGGGACAACCTTTATTATAGGAGAATATACCAAGACATCAAAGGAAAATCATTGAAAGAATTAAAGAAGCCTCATAAGAAATCTATTGCTCAAGAAGTTGAGTCGGCTTGCTAGAAAAGATAAAGTAAATATATATTTTTCAGAAAGGACAAGTTGGCCCCATTGGAAAAAGTTCACTGGTCAGTTTAGTATAAATAAGAGTGGACGCTAGCTCATTTACACACACTCTCTCCTCTTTGCACACTTAGAGTCCTAGTCTAAGTGTGCGGGCTGCACCTGCTACAATCCAATGAAGGAAGGGAGGTGCATGTTTGGTTGGTATCTCTCAGTCTTGGTGGTGCGCTAGAGGAGGATTAGTACTCTAGCACTCTGGATAGGGTTTACATTGCTGAGTTCTCTCCTTGTTGAGATAAGTATTGCTGGATTCTTTCTTATTGGTTTAGCTCTAGTAAATAGAGCTTGTTCTTGGTTATCCTGTCTTTGGCATGGATCTTCTCTATAAGAAATGGTGCTGGGTTTTCTCCCCTTGTGTAGAAGGGTTTCCCAAGATAACCTCTATGCTCTGCTCGGGGGTGGCACTTGAGGATGCCTATGGTTGGGTGGCAATGAAAGAGTATTGCCTATGGAAAAACGAGCAGTCGCATAATTTTGTTTTGTAATTTATGCTTGGTTAATCTTTTTGAGATCCGAGTTATTTACTACAATTAGTCTAGTATTAAAAAATTCAACTTGGTATCAGAGCAGTGTTCCTGAAGAAGCCATTGCACAAGCTTTTCTAGCACATATTTTGCTAGCCGCTACCTTCTTGCTGCAGTTCTGCAACTGCACTTGTGACTACAACGCCCCCCCCCTTTCCTGTCAAGCTAGTTTTAGCACTTTCCCTTGATCGTTGGGCCTATTTTCTTCGCAGCCAAGTGTGCCCTAGTCCAACGCATCACCTACTACCTTTGGATTGCAAGTTGGAGCACTTTGAAGTTTTAGGGTTTGTCGCTGTTGCCGGATGGTGTTGTTATTTTCCGCTGCTGCTCGAGGTATGTACTTGTATATGTTAATTTATATCATTATCATGAGGGTGTTTGCAGGAGAAGGGACTTTTGTCCAAACAACAACTTAGATCTAGAGGGATCTTAGATCCAGTGCATTCAGAGGAACAACACACCCTCCAAGTTTGATTGTTTTGATATGCCTCTAGCCGTTATGGCACCATTGTGATCTTGTGTTTTTGATCTATTCGAGTTATGATCATTATACTAACCACATAATACTAGAGATGTATTTGTTTATCTCCCCTCTCGGAGATATTCTTGTTTTGTTATCTGTTTCGAGCAGGTTATATTGGTAAATTCCATGGAGGTTGCCATGGAAACGTTGTTGTTCTTGTTCCGGGCAGGTTACCTCGGAGGCATGTCACTAGTGATAGCTTTGAGAGGAAGCTATAATGACGATTGCAGAAAGCAACTCATTGGATAATCTCTGGTTTGAGACATGAAGTAGTTTGACCATAGTTTGTATAGATTGACAATTCAACCAGTTATGGCATAAGAGACTTGCTCATTTTCATTGTAGAGCTCTTCCTGCTTTGGGGAAGACGGAGACGAGTCTTCCAGAGCTTCGTATTGAGCATGATGACATTTGCAGAGATTGTGCTCTTGGCACGAATGCCAAGGAATCTTTTCCGAGCAGTGGCAACAGATCCAAGGGGATTTTGGACTTTGTGCATTCATATTTGTGTGGGCCTATGACAATTGCATCCTTGAGTGGATCTGGTCTCATGGATGAGACAGTGGCAGTTACTGTGACAGGTTCGACACTTTAGGATATTTGGGTGTCTAGGTTACATTCATGTATCCAAGGAGAAAAGGACGAAGTTAGACCTCTCAGTGAGGTAGGGTACAATTGTTGGCTACCGTGAATCGTCGAAGGCATATCAGATCTACATCCCAGGACAGAGACAGATTGAGGTGTGAATGGATGTTTCTTCTTTGAGAAGGAGGTAGCCTTCATGAGATCTAGAGAATCTCACATGCAGATTGACAGTGAAACGCAGGAGGAGATGGTGTCTTCTCCCCCTCACCCTTCAATAGTTCAGAGGGAGCTCGTTGAGCCCATGGAGACAGTTGAGCCTGTTGATCCATTTGATCCAGTACATCTTGTTGATGTTCCTAGAGATATTGCAGTAGGCTGATAGAGGCCTGCCTGGGCTCATTCAAACTCTGCAGGAGTCAGAGAGATATGCACTCCTCGTGCTACTTTCAGAAAAAGTAAGAGACCTCAAAGATTCTCGAGCTATGGGACACTAGATTCTCGATTTATTTCTCACTGGAGCAGAGCATCTCATTGCTTATTGCAAGCATGAGTTGGCCTTTGAATTTGATATGAAGGATCTTGGCATGATGCATTAATTCTTGGGACTTGAGGTGTGGCAGAGAACTAATGAGATCTTCCCGAGTCACGGGAAGTACACAATTGAGATCTTGAGGAGATTTGGATGATGGTCTGTAAGTCCATAACCATATCGATGGTGACGAATCTGAAGAAACTGAGTGAGTCTTCTTTCGATTCAAACTTGATTGATCCGACTATGTATCAACCACTGATTGGATCATTGATGTATCTGGTTAACACCAGACAAGATATTTGCTATGTAGTGAATTCACTGTTCATGAGTCAACCGAGGTAGATACATTGGGTGGTTGTGAAGCATGTGTTGAGATATTTGCGAGACACAGTTGGATGTGTATGGCCTGAGACATGCGTCCAGTGTTATGTTGATTCAGATTGGGCAGGGAGCGTAGTCGACAGGAAGAGCATCTCAGGGTGTTGCTTCAATTTTTGGATCTGCCGTGGTTTCCTTGTGTAGCAGGAAACAAACTTTTGTGGCTTTGAGTGCCACAAAAACCGAGTATATTGCAGTATGTGAAGCAGTGTGGCTTCAGAAGCTCCTTGCAAGATTGTTTGATAAGATATTGGATCCCACTGTGATTCATTACATTCGAGATATGGTGCAAAGGAGATAGTACTAGTGGAGTGTTGATATTATGGTAGCTGCGGGAGGTATTTACCTCCACGTGTAAACTTGACGAGAATAGAATATTCCGGGAAGCAAGAAGAAGCCCTAATTAGTTGGCTAATAACCCTAGAAGATAAGTCGGCTCAAGAGGATAACTTGTATTAGGTTATTAGCCTCCAAGAGAAGAAGTCGGCTAAAGGAAATATTATATGCTAAGTAAATTGGCACCCAGAATGAGAAGTCGGCCCAGGCAGTCTGCTAAATTTAGTATAAATACAGGAGGCCAATCTTCATTTTGGCAAGCATTCTCAGAAGTACAGAAGCAACACTTGTGCGCACTGTAGTTGGCCAGTTTGTGCGCAAGTTTGGAGGAGAGTTGCCGTTGCAGCTGTTGCAACTAGCAGATTTCGGTTTTGGCTTGGACTCTCTCTTGGTTATGGTTTAGACTCTCTGATCAACTCTTGTTACTCTTGTTTGGTGCGCTATCCTTGGAGAGAGGTGCGCTATCTTGTTTGGCTATCTAGCCTAGGGTTTGCTTCCGGAATGATTCTCTGTCAAGGTTAAGGTGCTCGACGGTGGCTTCGGCCTATGGTTGGGTGACAATAGTGATATTGTCTATGGTTAAATGAGCACATCCATCATATTCTAACAGGTTATGGGCCCACACCTCCTTCATTAAGTCTAACCACTGGAAGGGAGCATAGCTATAAGGATACTAAGCTCGTTGAAGAACTGTTGCTAGGGTTTCTAGCAAGAGCAGCTACCAAAGCACTATCGCTAGGGTTACCAGTAGGTGCAGTTGCAGAAACCCTAATCCTCTTGTTGAGGCACCTTAAGTGAAGGGATTGACCTAACTTCCGGATAGACTAGTGCGCCCTAGCCTAGCGCATCTCCTGGTGCTCTCAGCAAGCTAAGACGTCAAGTTTGAGTTTTTGGTCAAATCTAGGGTTGACCAAGTCAAAGCAACTGTGACTTACTCTATGAAGTCAGAAAACAAGTTAGATGGGTCTTATAACTTCAGAGCATGGAAGACAAGGATTGATCTCATCCTTGCCAACAATAAAGTGTCGGATATCGTGAAAGGAAAGATTGTGGAACCAGAGTTTGAAGAAGGAAAAGAAAAGGAACCGCATAACATTGCAGTTATGGATAAGTTCAAAGACAATGACATCAATGCCATGAGTATCATAGTGGATTCTATAAAAGACCACTTGATACCCTACATCTCCCATCTTGATTTGTTTAAGAAGATGTACGATGCCCT
>SNQJ01S0028507.1:67292-75345 GCA_010110895.2 Picea sitchensis | reverse complement strand
TTTTTACTACTAACAACTCATCATGCAGGACCCATAGAGATTGTCATTAATGAGAGAAAGGCTCGAGGAGATTTCTCATTCATCAACATTGAACCAATATTTGCGGAGGGTTATATTATTGCCTCCAACTGTTCATTTCAACCATTGTCTAGAGAAAACGAACGTTCTCATAAACCTATGGCATCAGCTCGACAATAGTTCTGTGGAGATACAATGAACATATTCGGGCGCAAGCACCAGAACTCCTAGTGGTCCAGGGCATATTCTTATTACTCATCCCTTGCCACCCAAAACAAAGTAATTTGGACCTCTGGGATTGTTCATGCAGGCTGTGTCTCTGAATTTTTTTTACTGTAAGGAGATGATCTCTTGGTGCACCGATAAATATATTTCAAGCCAAAGAATTATTCCACTGTGGGACCACTCTTATTTTGCATTGTCACCTCAGATCTTCCGCCAAATGTTAAGATTGTCGGAGCCAACATTGATGTTCAAAGGAGAAGATTCCAAGAATTTCCTAAGAAAGCATAATAATGGGTTGGACCTCTTGCCCGAGTTCCTGGAAGACCTGATGGAATTTCCTGAAGATATCACAAGCTTGCAGGTTAGTTCATTTAGAGATATATTTCGGGAAATTGCCTGGTTGTTTACAAGAATAACAGGACAAGAGTCCACAACAACTATTTCCCGCATGGCTCTTTATATTTTGTATTTCACAGTCAAGGAACAAGCCATATTTTATTGGGGTGAGCTAATTTCCCATGAAATTTGTTCCCAATTGTCAAGCTTCAAAAAGGAGAAAAAATTGTATATGCCATCCTACTTGGTTTTTGTGATAGTGCATTGCTGCCAATTTCCAAAACTATCTCTGTCTAAGAAGGTAAATTGGGAATTCAACCCAGTAACATTATGGTACTAGGCCTTATGGAAGCACAATGCCTCCCACTGTTTTTATGAGGTTTTTAATGGATTTGTGTATGTTTTCAAAGTTTTTTTGTTAGGAGACTATTCTCCCCGCATATATGACCAGGCAACCAGTTTTTTGGACAAGAAGGGGCTACTTGAACATATGGATAATTACACTGTGATAAGAATTTTTGGCTCCAGGGGAAAACCTGCTCTCCTTCCATGTCACATTATGGACAGAATGTTTGTTACAGAAATATCATGGCAATACAACTACTGGTTGCATATATTCCAAGAGAAGAGAAAAAAACAGTTCATTCCTCTACCTTGGAAAGTCAGGGAGTTCGTTTTGAGGAACATCAACAAAATTAACAAATTCGCAGCTCATTTCAACAACTTGAACCTAAGATATGTTGAAATCCTAAGAGGGTTCGACCCTAATAACTTTTTTTTAGAACATTTAAAAACATTTGGGTTCATAAATTATTTTTTCAAAAACCACCTGAAAGAAAACAAATACATTGAAGACAACACTCCTGCTTCKGATGCCAACGATCTAGACACACTACAAAGCACCACTGAATTTACAAGCAACAGGGAAAAGGCCCCGGTGAGAAGAGTGTTCAATCGACGGATAGCAATCCCAAAAGTACGACATCCCGGAGTATTGCTCCAATGACCCACCACAAAAACAAAGCAACTCATAATTCTTCAAATGGAGGAGGAGATAACGACCCTCCTCACCCTAAAATTGATAGTTCACACAAGATTCTCGTGGACAAGAAGAGAAAAAAAATKGTGGGACAAGAGGAAGAGCCTGAAATTGAGAGTGAGAACATGGAACTTGAGCTAGATCAACATAGTCGTCCAATGGACATAGCTGATACCAAATATTTTGATGAAGATGAATCCTTCATTTTCTAGAGCATTGCTTTTGATAGCCAGTCCAAAAAATTAATTATTGAAAAAAAAGATGTAAACAATAAGAAAGGAAACTCTCGTTCAGAGGTTAACCTTGCAATCATGCAACCATCCCAAATCTATCGACTTCACATAGCGACCGCGGATGCTCTTGATGATTCCATTGGACGCATTGAGGCCGAAAATGCCAGACTAAAGAACCAGATCAAGGAATTGGAAGAAGCTCTGATTCCTATGCCATTTATTGCTAGTCCTTTAGCAATATCCATGCCTCCCACCCCTACAGCCAAGTTAAAAGGATCCTCCAACCTCCTCTCATCGTGTAGAGAATATGTGGAGAATAATATCAAGAAAAAAATGCAACTGATTGCTGAGGCGTGGGAAACATCACAAACTATGACTTCCCTTGGAACGAGGGAAAATAATTTGCTCGAACATTTGCTGGCAAATTTAAAAGATGAAGGACATTTCTATTTAGACATGGTCCTTCCTTTTGGCATCATTGTCAACAACATGATATAAACGAGAAGAAGACAACAAAATCTCCCATCCAAAAACCAGATCACTCAATTAAATGCATGTTGGAAAGAAAAAGTGAATAACCTGCATCTCATTGTCCAATAATGTGAACAAGCCATATCAAAGAAAGAAACATTATTCACAAAGATGACTAGAATAGATTTAGACAGAAGCACCAATGACTTCCAAGACGCCAACTTAATCGTCAACTCCTTTCCCTTAACTAAGAAATCCTTCGATAAACAGGTTGATATTTTTAAGGCGTTGACTTTGGAAAAGTTTTACAACATCCTTGAATATGGTGAAGATGACATCGACAACTGGCTAGTCGACTATTCGGTATAGAATGAGGAAATTGATAAGGCTCTGTGTAATCTTTCTATCGACTTTAGGGAATTAGAAAATGAACTTTTCAACATAAAAATCCAAAATGAGATCAACGTCGCCCCAATGAGAAGCTAAATTGAAGAATGGCTTGAAAGGGAATTGAAGCAGGTCGTCGATGAAATGCAACAGGCAGTTTCCACAATTCTAGTAGTCATCGACGACAACAATAAAAAGGAATCAGCAAGCAAATAGCAAAAGGGGTGATATGTACCATCACTATAAGTCTATATTGATCACATCCTTCTTTGTCTATCAACCCAGTTATTCCACTTTTTAAAATAGAAATGTCTAGCCAAAGACTGATACCTTTCAATTTATTATTTTCAGGTATTACACTCTACCGTCGCCCACTTCTTCTTTCAACAGTCCTATTTCTTGTACATATTTATCTTATGGTCCGTCGGAGCCCCAATCCCAATCTATATGACAAACACATTTAAATTTCCAAGAATATGTAACATACAATATTATTTTTTAATATATTTCAAATAAAACTTTTTTTTATCTCCTTTTATATTTATGTCCTCATAAATTTTTATTTTCCACTATGCTTATGGTCCGCGGCAGCCCCAATCCTAGTATACATGAAAAATGCATTTAAATTTCCAGGAATATGTAACAGAGAATATTATTTAAATTTCTCTGTTACATATTCTTTATTTAAACAGAGAAATTGTGTTTATTTAATTTGAATATAACTTTTTTTGTCCTGCCACATATAGAGACAAAATAGACAAAAATTTTGAACATAGTAAAATAGATTATATACTTTCAAAAATTAAATGGGACTCTAGAGGCCACGTGTCATTTATTGCATGGATACCACCTCTGTTTCATGCTGCTTGCCACATCTCCATTGCAGTTTCCATCTGCCTCCACTACTTTTTCCCAACCCTGTGTATATATTCCCAATTCAACCCGATAGGAACTACGCTACCATGCAACACTTGTTTATCATAATTTTATATCATTTACAATAAATCTCACGTCATCAACATTATATACAACAAGTTTGTTCATAATTGATTTAATAAGTATTTGTCACTCACATATTCTTATATATTTTTATATTACCTTTTATGAACATAAACAAATACTAAATCTTTACACTAAAAAAACTATAGTAATAAAAATTTAAATGGCATTATTTACCATGGTCTCAATTCTTTTAAGATAACTTACTATCAAGATATCATATCAAACACAAATAACTACGAAAACAATTAAAGCATTTGTATTTACCATATAAAAAGTTATAAAATTTGTCACATGTAAAATATGTAGTAAAAGATACCAATCACATTACTTATCATAGTTTCACATCTTTTATAATATATCTTACATCAATACATTCTAGGTTAAACAACTTTGGCAACAATTGCTTTAACAAGTCTATGTTATTCACATATTTACTCATATATATTTTTATAATTACAAAGTTCCTTTCATCATTAAGATTTTTTTTTTAATTGTGTCATTAAAATCATAATTACCATTAAATTTTTTCCAAACTTTATGTAAAATTTTGAAATAGGTATATGGATTCTTAGTACTAAAATAACTAGTTTGAAGTATATGGTGATTATGTTCTTATGTTAATATGAATTTAAATTAATTATCTTTCAATCCTAACCATTAAAATAAATATGATAAAAACTTATCCACGATTTTATTTGAACAATCTCAAATATGCAAAAGCACTTTTCAGAAATTATTTAACACTTCGTCATATGAAATAAACATTTTTAAGAAGAAATATGTTTGAAATTCTTAAAAACTTATCCACGATCTTATTTGAACAATCTCAAATATGCAAAAGCACTTTTCAGAAATTATTCAACACTTGGTCATATGAAATAAACATTTTTAAGAAGAAATATGTTTGAAATTCTTAGGATTATTGGTAATGATTTTTTTAAGTGGTATTTTGTGAATTGTATGTAACAACATTTCATTCATATCAGAAATAATCAAATGTTATCAGCTTTATTTTTCTTACCTACACAGTTTTGAGTAATTTCATTTACAAATGTTATCATATTATAATTATAATTATAACCCTTGTTTCTATCATCATGTGAACTCAATCATGTTGAATTGAGCCATGTCAACCATGAATTGACCAAAATAGTCATAGAAAAATAATTGAAATCTACACTATAATCTTAAAGTAAAAAAGTATTATTTTGTTAACTCATTAATTCCCTTATACCTCTAGAAAGGTGTAGTGGGTATGTATGGATCCTATCAAATCCTTATTTCTAATCCTTATTTCTATTGATAAAGTTTGATATATTCTTGTTTATCCATCATTTAAGTCATTAATGCACTGATATAGTTAATATTGAATCTAGATCTAAAAGAAGCTTCACCATTCACTTATAAATTGATTCACTAAGGTCGCACCATTTATATGCATTCCATTTTAAGGTTATGCAATTTTCTTATGCTATTTTCTTCCGGGGAGATTTATCACACTAACTTTGTCCTTCTACTATTGATATTTCCTTCACTTTTTCTCCTAAGTTTGGAGTTGAAGCACGCAGGGCGATAAAAGAATCATCCTAAAAAGTGGCTTTGGAGCCAACCTAACTACATCAAGTAACTCCCATGGTGTTGCATGAATTTGTTAATTTCCTTTTATAAGTTATGTTTTGAGTAAGATGATTACATCCACGTCATTTATTTCTACTACTTTCACTTTTTTTTTTGTTTCTTAGTATACACAAAATACTAAGGGTCTTTTCCACACTCTTGTACACAAATACTAAGTAAGGGTATCTGCCACACTCTTGTGACAAAAAGAAATAATATCAAAATTTCATTTATTTTTTGTTTCTTAGTATACACAAATACTAAGTAAGGGTTTTTTCCACACTCTTGTACACAAATACTAAGTAAGGATATTTGCCACACTCTTGTGACAAAAAGAAATAATATCAAAGTTTCATTTACTAATAATATTGTATCTACAATAAATAAAAAATGATATTAATTGATTAATATTTCTATTTTACATTGAAATTTTCCTAACTAACAACATCAATTACACATTCTCTATATTAATTAACAATAGAAATTTTAAAGTAAAATTATGTAATACTAAAATTATTACAATAAATATATTAATCTTTATGTTATACATTATTATTATTATTATAGTCACCTATAACCTTATAAATATATTAATCATTATGTTATATATTATTATTATTATAGACACCTATAACCTTAGAAAATGATAGAGTCATGTTATAGGATAAATCGATAGGTGTGGACACTAGAGTAATTCCATTTCTATCTTAATTTCATTACTCAATCAATAAAAAATATTTCAACCCGCACCTTATTCGAAACATCCTATTTCCTACATATATTTGAAATGACTTTCTATGTTACATTCCATCCAAGTAGGTGGGCTTACAAAACTAAAAATGAGAATGAACACAATTATACTTGAAATTACTTAAAATTTAATTATAAGAAGGTATCACATATTATACATCCATAATATAGAAATTAATATTTCGTTTATTCAAATCCTTTCCCATTTCTATTTTAACTAGTTTTTCAGTTTTTATATTAATTTTTTAGTTTTCATATTAATGGAAAAAATAATTGCATATCTCTATTGTTGATAAATTTGTGAGAAAACATAATACAAACTTTTTTGTACTTTATTCATCCACTTTTCTAAATTGCAAAAGTGGAAAGATAGATCGATATATTTTGGCTCTTTTGAAGGTGCTCAAATGTTGCTAATTGACAACTAACAAGAAAGAACTTAAGCACTTATAGTTTGTTTCAAGGGAAGGCATGAGCACAAGACATGATTTTACAAGATATATCCAAAAAGGTTCAATTTCTAGATTTAGGAGATTATAATGGCTTGTTACACATTATTTTCGCCATCCCTATGATCGTTAATGATGTAAACCTATCTTTTGCCTTCAGAGGGGTTAGTGGTATGAGTTCCTAAAGAAAGAAGGGAGAAAATTTTTTTCCTGAGAAAAGAAGTTGCATTTCCCTTTGTAAAAACCCTATTAAAGAGGATGTTCTCAAGTTGCTATATAGGCAGGGTGCGAAAATGTCTGATTTTCGCAGGTTGCACCATAGCCAGTTCACGAAGTGTTCGCAAGTTATGATCGTTAATGATGTAAACCTATATGTTGCCTTTAGAGGGGCCAGTGGCCTGAGTTCCTAAAGAAAGAAGGGAGAAAAACTTTTCCTGAGAAAAGAAGTTGCATTTCGCTTTGTAAAAACCCTATTAAAGAGGATGTTTGCAAGTTGCTATATAGGCAAGGTACAAAAATGTCTGATTTTCGTAGGCTACACCATAGCCAGGTCGCGAAGTGTTCGCAGGTTGCTATATAGGCAGGGTGCAAAAATGCTCATACATGGGAAAAACGAGCATCTTCTCGATGCTTCTAGAAGGAGAAACTTCCATGGTGAGGTGGCATCTGAATGGTTTGGATCTTACTCACTTTCATGATTTAGTGGGATTATCCTAACCTCCTCACGTTATCCTCTTCGACTTATAAAAGGAGAGGAGCTCTCATGGAGAAAGTTGTCTTTTTGGATTAGCTTGGATTGGATTGAGCTTTGGAGATTGTTAGCTTGGCTAGATGAGCCACTTTGTCAAGATAGATTGTGAATATTATCAGATCGATGCTCTCAGAATTCTTGGAGTGGAAGTGTGTGGGGAACGAAGGACAGTTGGAAGGGACCTTACGAAATCAAGGCCACGGTTGTAATCTCTCTTCCACATTCAATATGATACAATAATATAACTCTTTCCTATAAATCTTGTTGTGTTTTATTGTATGATTCCTTGATCACATACATAGGTTTATATTGAGTTTATGCTATTACTATCACTTTGGTTAGTTGCGTTCTTTTGCAGGATCATCATTGTATGAGTGTTGGAACGGAGCTAGGATGGTGATAGCAAGAGGAAGCGGTGTTTGAATGATATGTCACCTATCCCTCTTTAGTTAGTAAATTCAATATTTAAAACTTAATGAAAGCATCATGTTTTGGTGTGTTTTGTTCTAGATCTAAATGGATCTAAGAAGATCAGTTAGTGTCCGCACCTACCGATTTATCCTATAACATGGTTCTATCATTTTCTAAGGTTATAGATGTCCATAATAATAATATATAACATAATGATTAATATATTTATAAGGTTATAAGTGATTATAATAATAATAATGTATAAAATAAAGATTAATATAGTTATTATAATAATTTTAGTATTACATAATTTTACTTTAAAATTTATTTTATTAATTAATATAGAGAATGTGTAATTGATGTT
>SNQJ01S0028507.1:54792-62292 GCA_010110895.2 Picea sitchensis | reverse complement strand
CCTACCCCACTGCTTGAAACCTCGAAATAAGTGAAGGCTGCAATAACACTATAAAGTTATCAGCCAATGAAATGTAAGAAAAATCAGTTTTTTTACACATTTAAAAATAAAATTTTAATTTTCTTATGTTACACATGAGGTTGTTTACAAATTTTTTTAAGTCAAAGCTAACTCATTGCTATGTGTACTGCCGAGACATTACAATAATCTGTTTGATATCTTTTACTCCTATATTTTATAAGTGAGAAAGTGCATAATGTTTCCTATGATTAATAAAAGAATTTGATTTTGTCAATAATTTATTATGTTTGATATAATAATGACCTCTTTTTTTTTAAATGACACAATGATAAATAAGTTTATTGATAATTTTACACTTATAAATATTTAGGTGTTGATGATGCAAGATATATCGTAAAGGATTTGAAACTATGGTTAATGATCTAATTAGTATATTTTAACCTTAAATTTTCACTATGTAAGTGTGTATAATTTTTTATGTGTATTTGTGTCACATTCTCTATTAAATCGGGTAAATGTTTTACTTATGTTGTGCCTTTGTTATTTTCAAGAATTGTCCTAAATTATTATAAAATACATTATTATAAAATACATTTATGGAAAAAATTGCCATGGAAATTCATTTACTAGATTCATCCAATATCTATTCTTTTGGTCCTCAAGGTGTAGGACAGTCAGTGACGGAGTGTGCTGTTAAGGTGCTCTGTGATGTTAAAGTCACCGGTTCGAAACCCGCGAGGACAAAAAATCCAGCCATGTTAAGGGTTGGTGTGGCTCAGGCTGGGTATAATCCCCAGGTGATTTTGACGGCTTAGATGCCCCTAAGTCGTGGTTTCTTAGCCACAGGTTAGTCCCACATGTCACGGACAAACTAACAAACAAACAAAAAAATATCCACTCTTTTGAAATCCATATTCAAACTTTTATTTTCAAGTTTTCACTTTTAAAATCCAATTTTGATATTTTCAATTGGATATTAACACTTTCAAATGTTGATTTTTCACTTTGATAAGATTGATCTTAACTTGTCTCTAAAAAGTGTTAAACTAAAATTAATCCAAATTTAATAAATTGATAATTAAAATATAAAACACTCGTGGAAAATATGCAAATTCAAATAGAATTATATTAAATCCCTTGCCAACAAACTCTTTAATACCCTTTTTTGTCTTTGTCATTCATTGTTTTGTCTTTGTCATTTATTTTTATGTTGCATATTCTCTTAAATTTATACTTTCCTCTACAACATGTTCTAGGCATCCCCTTCACTTGGTAGCATCTCTACAACTTGTTCTAGGCATTCCCTTTCACATGATAACATTTTTTCTTTAGAGGAATTTTCTATCAACTTTCCATTTGAATATGTTGCTTCATCCTTCTATCCAAATAAACATATAGTAAAATCAAAGAAAATTTTTCGAAAAACCTTCTATATGTTTAATATTATTAGAAAACAAAATTTAGATATGAGCAAGAATCTAAAAAAAATATTGTGAGAACATTTTTATTATGACAAAGTTAGAAGATCTAAAATTTCATTTTAAAATTATGTCTCATAAAATGATATAGTATTTAATCATAATATATAATACATATTCATTTAAAAAAAAAAAATCAATAAAATCCATAGAAATGATACATTATTCTTTATCCTTCTCTATGTATAGCTTAGTAGTTTAGTCATTGTAGACATGTCTCCATTACACCCTTACAAGTTCACACCAAAACCTACATGGACTCAATCTCCCTTAGACTTGGATCTCCTAACCAAAGCTTGGTTCCTTTGAACCTAAATTGAGTTACCGATTTCCCCTTCACTTGTAGTCCTTTAATCAATGTAGAGTGATAGATGTCATTTAAGGACATTGTTTCATCTTCAAGGTTTCACAACTTTTCTTGTCATTCTATTTCCATGGAAAATGTGACCACTATACTTGTGGCTAATTCTATAAAATGTGAGACATATTTGTATCATAATCATGGAATTATTTATCAATTTATTGGTTTGTGGATTTATTGATGGATCTATATAGCCAAGTTTCTCAAAGATAGAATTCCCTTCTATTGGAGGAGGCTTATATCTACCTATGTGCAGATGGTTTCTTCATTGTTGAGTTTGATGTCATGGATGCAAGGGACATTTTTCTCCACTCTTTCCTATGGTTTTGGGGATTTTCCCATCTATGTACAAAGCCTCGGTACATTTACTTTGACCCCATGATGGATTGTTAACATTGTCTCCATTATGGGTAAGGCTCCCTAAACCTTCCCATGTAATTTTTGTCTCTTGAGACACTTATCAAAATTGGAAATGGCATCAAAAATTTTGATTATTGTAGTTCTTAAATGGTAGAAAACATTGCACAACCTTCATAGGTATTTATGTTGAAATGGATCCTTCCAAAGGCCTTCTTAAAGAGATCTAACTAGATGCAAGTGAATAAGTATGGATGGAGAATCTTGACAATGATAACGTCAATTTTTGTTGCTTGTATTATTTTCAACTGAGCACTAGATTACGGCCTCTTTCCACAATCACAAACCTATTGAAGACATAGGGGAAGTGAAACATGCTAGACCCCATGAAAAAACGAAACCCAATTGGAAGTCTACATAGTGGAATAGTGCTAATGCAAACCATGAACTAGTATAAAGAGTGAAACAAATGATCTTGTCCATCACTTAGGAATATGGTAGCCACCTTAGAAGCAATTCTCAAATCCTTACCATTCTATACTGAAAGCACCTGCTCTTATATATAATCTAACATCCAAAAAGAGTATACACCTATGTAGAATGTAGAACCTTCTATGTGAGACAAATTACTGAAGACTCCAATGAGGAATATGAATATCATTCCAAGAGATGTGGCTATCCCCATAGAGGAAGTGAAAGGTTCCCCTTCTACTCACGATATATATACTATATCTCAGGAAAACCTTGAATAATGAACCCACCTAGTCGACATAAAATCCAAAAAACACTACAAGCCTATCATTGAGTACTGAACTTGATCCCTAAAAGGATATTTATTAGAAAATTTATTGTTGAACAATATTACTAGTATCTCATCTTGTCAAAAAAAATACTTGCAACTTTCAAACTAAGAAATAATTTGACTCAACCACCATAATTTGTAGGGTTGTACCTCGCTAAAGATTTCAATTCATGTTTTCTAGGAATCAACTACGTTTTGTAAACCTATGTTATATGGTTCAATCACAATTTTTTTTTAATATAAATTTTAGTTTTTGTTACAAAATATCTATCTATCTACCTGCCTACCTACCTACCTACCTACATACATACATGCATGCATGCATATGTCATATCAAATCATATCTTATATCATGTATTTTGAGAATAAGAAAAAATGGTTTACTAAAAAGAGGTCATTAACCCTAAATTATAAGATAAAAACTCTGTCTCTATTTTTGTTAGCTTCAAGAAGACAATAAGTATTGAAAAGGAGAACAAACTCACATGAGATTCATAGTGAAACAAGATTTACAAAGTTTGCAATTCTAAAAAGGTAGAAGATGAAAAATTATCTTAATTTAAGTGCACAATGTACATAGAGGTTAGATCCCATTTTCAAAACATTTGTAATATCATTAATATTTATAATATGTTAACCCACAAAAACTAAGTAAGTTCACTAGTCTAATTAGTGAGCTATTTACCTTTACTTTATCAAGGTTTAATAGACCAATACTCATCTCAATGGATGATAATTTCATCATCATTGTCATCATCAATAATAATAATAATAATTATTATAAAGCCCTTTTGGATCGAATAAATCCAAAAGGGTTGTATAATTTATAATCTCAAAATTAAAAACAATATGCCCTACCATATCCCCCTCATGGAAGTTGGTTTTCCTCTTATTGGTAATATGACTATGACTAGGTACCTAACGTACAAGCACAAGATAACTAGCATGAAAGACAAGAGGTCTCCTAATATTGGTCCAACCCTAATGAAAGCTACATATGACTTAAGAGGGGTTGGTATAAAGATGCTAAGTCTTGGATAAATACTTGGAGAATAAAGATTGAGGTCCTTTTTCATATTATTAATACCATTAAAAATAATATTACACCTAAATTTAAGGAGAAATTGTGGTGTGATAAAGATTTAGAGGATAAGAGAAAATTAAGATACTATAAGTAGGTCATTAACCCTAATCTAGAAGATCAAAAGTATATTTTCATTATAACTAACATAAAGAAGAAAATCAACATTGTTAAAATAGGAAAGAATTCCCATGAGCTCCATAGTAAAATAGGGCATTTGAAAAATCTTAAAATGTTGTGGGATGAAAGAATTTGTCATCTTTGTGATATTAAGAAGGTGGAGGATGAAAAGCACTTTTCTTAGAATGTCTTGCATATGCCCACATTAGATCTCAATTTCAAAATATTTGCAACAATACAAATCTTCCAAACCTTTTAATTCATCAAAACAATGGGGATATAGGAAAGCTTCTCTCCAATATTTTCGAGCATAGGAATACAATTTAGAAAAAAAAAAACAATTAATTTGTTACTATTTTTTCTTAAGGTTTGATAAACCAAAATTGACATCCATAAACATTTTCATCATTATCATCATCATTAACGTCATCATCATAACCATATACTAATATTTTAATTATATAATAATATATAATTCCATTAATATAATATTATCAATATCATATCATTATATAAATATAATATTATATCATATATAATATCAATATAATCATAATATTTGTATTGACTTTTTATTTTTAATATTATTATATAATATTAATATATTTTTAATTCAATGTTTAATCGATATTTAATATCATTATAATTTATATTAATACATATAATAATAAAACTAATAATATTATTAAAATAAATACCATATTAATAATATGATTCCAAGAATTAATAGAAAACTAACCTCAAAGTTGAAATAAATGAGACCTCAAAGTTGAAATAAATGAGAGCTAGAATGCATGAGAAAATGTAGGAAGGTGTAACACACCCACTTCATAGAACTAAAAAAATTTCTAGCTTTTCCTTCTCTTCTCCAAGGAATAGAATCCCCGAATTCCTATGGGGCATGTTGTAGACCCTACCATCCCTTATCCGTACCCATACGATTATCGGCGATGACCATGGACCTTACCAGAGAGGTGTTCCCGACTTTCGCGATTTGGGAAATCACGAAGCGTGTATTCCCCTGTTCATTTCAGGGTTTCATCCATCGGGATTTCGTGTCTAGCAAACACAAGGAAAACTGACCTTTGGATATCCTGGGTACCGAAACGCCGAAACACCAAAACCATGTGTGCTAAATCCATTTCGGGATTTCGCCTATCGGGACTTTGGGATATGCAAGGACTGGAGGGTTTCGCACCTGGGTTTCCCGGGAGCTGAAACTCAAAAACATCATAACCTGTCCACACTCTATCATTTCAGGATGTCGCAAGTCGGGATTTCTGGACTGGCGAGTACAAAAGACTTGCCTTTAGATATCCCGGGTGCCAAAACACTGAAACATCATATCTCATTCGTGCTATTTACCATTTTAGGGTTTCGCAAGTCGGGATTTCAGGACTGGTGAGTACAGGAGACTTGCCTTTAGATATCTCAAGTGTCGAAACACCAAAACATCATATCTCATTCACGCTATTATCATTTCGAGGTTTCGCAAGTCGGGATTTCGGGACTGGCGAGTACGAGAGACTTGCCTTTAGATATCTTGGGTGCTGAAACACCGAAACATCATATCTCATTCGCTCTATTTATCATTTTGGGGTTTCGCAAGTTGGGATTTCGGGCTACGCGAAGACAGGAGGTCTCGCATTTGGGTTTCCCGGGTGTCAAAACTCTGAATTTCTGAACTCTAAGAACACTATGCCATTTCAGGGTTTCGCAAGTCGAGATTTTGGGACTGGAGAGTACAAGAGACTTGCCTTTAGATATCCCGGGTGCCAAAACACCGAAACATGATATCTCATTCACGCTATTATCATTTTGGGGTTTCGCAAGTTGGGATTTCAAGACTGACGAGTATAAGAGACTTGCCTTTAGATATCCTGGGTGCCGAAACACCAAGACTCTAATCATGCTACACTTTCCCGGGGTTTTGCAAGTCGGGATTTCGCATCTCGCGAATACATGAAAACTGATCCTTGGGTTTCCCATTTGTTGAAACGCCGAAACACCAAGACTTACCCATGCTAGACCTTTTCGGGGTGTCATACTTCAGGATTTCGCGATGTGTGATGAAAATAGGTCTTGCATCTGGGTTTCCCAGGTGTCAAAGTTCTGAAACGTTGATATATGTATATATATATATGAGGCTAAGTTCATTTTGGGATTTCGCAAGTTGGGATTTTCGGACTTGCAAGTACAAGAAATCTTACCCTTAGGTATCCCGGGTGCCGAAACATCGAAATACCAAGCTCTAAGAGACCCACTCTCGCTCGTGCAAGGTTTTCAAACTTAGGCCTTAAAGTCCTTCATCGGGTTCCTGGGTAGATTTTCACCAGGTTTTATGACCAGACTGAAAGGTCTTCTTAAATCCCTGAGCTGTTAACTTCTGTGATAGGTAATAAGAAAATTCAAGATTTTACTAAGGCGGTAGTCCTTTCAGGGAACTTACCCCATCTCTGGAATGTAAGGGAACGATCTCGAAAGGGTGTCCCTGTGGGGAAATCTATCCAGGGCAACATGAGAGACAAATAAGGGAAACAAATCTCTCGAGAACAAACTTGAAAACTGAATTCGTTCAAATACATATATATCTATATCTATATAAAGCGAATGTGGTCATTCCAGCATAAGCATGCAACCACCATTTCTGATCAAAACACCATGCAGACATTTCTACACAGAAACCATTTATAAGTGTTCAAACCATGAGCATACATTCCAAGATATTCAATGCAAGACACAAGATATAAACACTTATCAGAAAACACCAGGTGATGCAACTGTTGAGAGGGGTGCTCGTTTCCACCCAACCATAGGCTCAGTGATTGCGAATGGATTTACCACTAGCCATCCCCAATATTAGACCATGATGTTGTGAGACTAAGTCTCTGTTCGTCAGAAGTCGAGAATGAAGGTTACTCTCCTTCTCTGCTTATCAATCACTCTATATATTTTTCCAGAGTCCTTTTGATTTCTCCCCTCTTATGATCTCTATTGCGACTGCCCCCTTCCACACCTCTTTCCTGCCTTTTCTTTTCCAGTGAGGTTACGTGTGGCACGAACTTCCCCGCAGTGGTCAGGTCTGAGACTTCCACAGATGGGCGGTTCACCCCCATCCCTCTTTAACTCATGAGGAGCCTCTTCACCTACCGACCTGGTGAGTAATTCATTTCGGTGCCAGCGAGCCACTCTTGATCTTCGGGCCAGTGAAGACCAAATACGGTATTGGTTTCGGTGGAAGTTAACGCCACCATTCTAGGTGCCTTCCACCACCTTTCAT
>SNQJ01S0028507.1:15910-41969 GCA_010110895.2 Picea sitchensis | reverse complement strand
ATGGCTCATTAGTTACTCATGTATCCTATATCTATTGTAAATTATTCACTCTTTGAGTGTGGAATACGGTTAATGAGAATTCTTTCCATTCTTTCTCTCCTTGTTCTTTCTCCAATTCTCTCTACAAATGTGTGTATTATTGTTTAGCTAGATCTATTGTGTGCAGGTTCAACACATTTACACTAGGAATGCTGGCATATTCAACCTTCCGCAAGGGAACGAGGTCTCACCCAAAGCGTAGCCAAGACTTGTATGATGAAGGGAGTTATAGAGAACACAACATCAGATCTTTTTCTACACTACTTAGATCCATATATTACCCTTAAATATCAAGGTGAAACAACATTCAAATGGCATCAAGAGAGATAAACAAATATATATAACAGTACTATAGATCCATTCACAACATAATTGGTAATCGTAAAACAACTTTTTAAGGCCCCAAATCACATCATTCTATTAGCAACGATAGTACCATAACATTCATACAACATAGATATGATAGATCATCCTTTAAACTACATAGACATTCAATGCATCATCCCACGCAGTGATATCTAATCCCTCATAACCCATTATAGACTCAAAATGTACTGCAAATGCAACAATAGTACCAATAGGGACCATTACAATACCTAGTCATGATTATGCTAACCAGATCCCGACCTAGGGAAACAACAATGAATGATCACAAGAACAACAATGATGACAACAACAACATCAACCCTTTCGTTAACCCTTTTCCTGTTACATTTCCCTTTTATTTATACTTTTGTGTCTTTGATAAAGTAACTTGACTAAATCAAATCCACTCTTCGCTTCTTGTTTTCCTTTCTTTTCCACCCATGATATTGTCTTTTGTTGTCTTCTATACTTCCAGCTAGCACGCAATGCATTTGATTGTTTCCACTGCTTCTAGAATTCCAACTGACGTGTGATGTTTTATCAAAGTTGAGACTTTATCAAAACAAAGGGCTCAACAAGCCTCAACCACAACTATTGACTCGCCCTGAGTCAACCTTCAACTTCTTTACCAGGGCCTTCCTAAAACAAAGTGTAACATCCCCAACCACCAACAGGCCATGCAATGCCACTGCTCTAACACTTCACTTAACTCTGATACCAATTTGTAGCATACCCCCGACCAACAACACCACTGCCGGGTAACACTACCAAAACACCTTGTCTCAAACAAACTAGCTTTGATACCAATTTGTAACGTCCACAGCCACGAACAGGCGAGGCAACACCACTGCGAAACATACATATATATAACATGCATATTTGATGAATTTAAATCAAATAACACAAAGTTACCGCTGCCATACAGACTCAATTGGAACTAACAGTAATGCATACATGTAATGGAATACATGATAACATTCAAGAATCATAGACATGCATAACATATATAATTAAGCACATAAATGATACTTATCTTTTAAGTAGAGTAAAACCACCAACTGCGTGTAGACCTTCCACGAACCTCCCAGCCTTAGACCACACTTCTCATCATGCTCAGCGGTGGGTCACCCCTGAGCTGGGACTAAGCTTCACCTAGGGCAAGGGAATCCTAGACTAGGCCGAGGTCATAGGAAACTACACAGTGCAATTAGAAGGATTCTCTAGGAGCCTTCTTACACCCACTACTCACGGGCTCTCATTCCCCACATTCCTGTTCCACCCTGGGAATATGCACCTTCATTGTTCCACAGTCCATCGGCTGCTCCACTTCCCCTTTCAGGGTCTCAACAACATGCCGGATCAAGAATTCGCAGAGCTCCATAGCTGGTGTTGGACTCTCTCTAGGAGAAAATCACTTCCCAAAAACTCTCTCACTTGGGGAGAGTTTCTCGCAGGCCTGCCAACCTACCTCTTCAACCATGGACCTGCCAACCTGCCTCTTCAGCCATGGTCCTGACAACCCGCCTCTTCAACCACGTGCCTGACAACCCACCTCTTTAACCACACTTCCACTCATTTCCAGTAAAAATGAGGACAACAACAACGGTTCAATACGACTCGGGAAAAAGGAAGAAACCCAAAAATGGTTAAGGTACGAACTCGGTTTTGGCCCGTGCAGACATGATGGTTTCACAAGATAACACAGGTCAAATTTCCCCCAGTGAGTGGTTTCTCATAAGTGCATGGGTATGCAGAAGTCGATCGCAGAGGCCAAACAGGTTAGACGGAGGATAGAAGAATGGGGAGCGAACCCCAAAACAAGTTGACTCTTTAGTTTTAACTTCATGCGCCCAGGTCGACACCTGTCTTCTTGGAGAAGCATGCACTCCATTTAACATTCGTTCCCTTTCCCTGGAACTCAGGATAAGACATATCTCTTTAATCAGATTTTGGAATAATAATAAATTATTATTATTCTCTTGGGCTTAAGCCCTTAGGCTTAGCCCCTCTTTCCAACCTCTCAACCCCCTCTCCCTTACCTATCCTAGTGGAAGCTTAGTCCCCCATCACTCTTTCTTCATGGTCGGTCTACAAGTAGCGATGTTTTTATATTACTGATATGAATAGTTACATGTACAAATACAAGCTCATGGCCTTTAACACATAGGCTCTCCAGCCTAATAATACATAGGCCTATCATCTTATAATTTCTCAGCTCACCAGCCTACAAACATGGTTACAATTCATAAATACAACTGGGGCTCATCCTTGGGGATATTACAATCCCCTCCCCTTATTTTTTCACTGTCCTAAGTGCAACTTATTTACACAACATCGACAAGATTTTCAAAATCTTCAAAAAGATGCGGGTATTTTGCCTGCATAGCATCCTCATGCTCCCATGTCGTGTCCTCGGGATCGTACCAAGTCCACTATACCTTTACAATCCCTATGGCTCAATTCCGGAGCTGTTTACTTTTCCGGTCCAATATGTGCACCGGATGCACTTGCAAGAAACCTTCTTGCTCCACCTGAATCACATTACAATCAATAACATGATTAGCATCATGTTTATATTTCTTAAGAAATGAAACATGAAACACCTTATGTACAATCATGAATGCAGGCAGTGCAAACATATATGAAACTGGTCCAATCCTTTCTAGGATTTCAAATGGCCCACAATATCTGGTTGCCAACTTGGAAAAGTTTCCCAGCTTCGGGGAACTTCTATTGGATTTCACTTTCAAGAAAACATGGTCACCCACTTTAAACTCGCTGTGGGTTATGTTCTTATCAGCATAATTTTTCTGCCTGTCTTGGGCAGCCTTCAAATTATGTTTAATCTTCAGCATTTGATCTTCCATTTCCTTGAGAAACTTTGGCCCAACTACTGCTCTATCGGCTGGGTTATCCCAACTTACTGGGGTGTTACACTTTCTGCCATAAAGTGCTTCAAACGTGATCATCTTCAATTATGATTGATACCCATTGTTGTAGGAAAATTATACCAGGTGTAGGTAGTCTTCCCATTTATATGGTTTGTCCATCACATACATCCTTATCATATCTTCTATCACTTGGTTTACCCTCTCTGTCTTCCCATCAGACTTAGGATGATAAGCAGTGATGAAGTTCAGATTTGTCCCAAACCCTTTGAATAACCCCTTCCATAACTTTGAGGTAAATTTTGGGTCTCTGTCAGACACAATTGTCTTGGGAATACCATGCAATCATGATACTTCCCTCATATAGATATCGACAACTTTAACTTCCTTGTGAGTGGTCTTCAATGGTGTAAAATGGATGGCTTCCGTAAGCTTATCTACCACCACCATGATAGAATCATGTTGCTTATTTGTTCTGGGTAATCCTGTGATGAAACCCATCGTCACCACTTCCCACTTCCACTCAGGAATGATAAATCATTGTAGCAACCCTGTTGGGTGCCTATGCTTAGCCTTGACCTTTTGACACTTCATACATCTAGCGATGTATTCTGCGATTTCTTTCTCCATACCTGGCCAAAAGTATTGGCTATTAACTACTGCCACCGTTTTCTGATATCCAGGATGCCCAACATAAGGCACATTATGCATTTCCTTCAAGACCATTATTCTCAACTCTTGGGAGTTAGGTACATAAATTCTGGTTTTGTACAGGAGTGTTCCATCAGTTCCCAATTTATAATATTCCACTTTCTGTAGCATCTTATCTTGTTGTAGCTTTGCTACCAATTCCCTGTACTACAAATCTGCATTTACAGCTTCCAAAATCCTGCCTTTAATATCAGTTTGATACATGGTAATGGTCGTAGCATGTAGCTTGTGCACTCTTCTGCTGAGTACATCAACCACTTTGTTTTCCTTTCCTTTGATATGTTTGATATCAAATTCATACTCACAAAGGAATTCCAACCATCTACTCTGCCTAGCATTCAAGGTTGGTTGATCAAACAAATACTTCAGACCATTATGATCTGTCCTCAGTTCAAATCTCTTTCCCATGAGATAATGTCTCCATTTCTTTAGACCGTGCACTATGGCTGCCAACTCCAAATCATGAGTCACATAGTTATTTTCATGCTCTTTCAATTTCTTGTACTCATAACATATTACAAACCCATTTTGGCCAAGGAATCCTCCCAGTCCTTCTTTTCATGCATCTGTACACACTACAAAATCTTCATTTGGATCTACAATCCTTAGGATTGGAGCACTAGTTAACAGTTGCTTCAATTGCTGGAAGCTTCTCTCACATTCTTCTGTCCACTAAAATTTCTTCTCCTTCCTTTGCAAGGAAGTGATGGGGTGAGATATCCTCGAGAACCATGCAATGAACCTTCTGTAATAGCCACCTAGACCCATAAAGGATCTGACTTATGTTACATTCTTCGATGCTAACCATTCTCAAATGGATTCTATCTTCTCAGGATCCACTGCTATCCCATATTTTGAAATGATATGTCCCAAATAATGGATTTTCTTTTGGTAGAATGAGCACTTGTTCAATTTGGCATATAGTTGGTGCTCTCTTAGAACTTGCAACACCATTCTCAGATGTTGTTCATGTTCTTCCTTCGACTTGGAATACACCAGGCATGGATGATTTTAAGGATGGGAATTTGTTTTAAAATGTAGAAACCTTGGCGAATATTACTAACCCTTCATATTCTAACTATAAATGTTTGGCAATATTTTTGTAAAAATATTCAAATTTCTAAGGATTTTATACAGTTTTTATAAACATTTGGTGATTTTTAAGGTAAAATAATTGTATCCTATAAAATTTGGGTGAATCATTTTTAAAATAGTGAATCTCTTTTTTGGAAAAACCATGGAAAATTATCCCATGAGCAAAATTTAGCCCCTAAAATCATCCTTGACACCAATATGTCATCCAAAAATACTATGACAAACTTGTCCAGATATTCTCTGAATACACCATTCATTAAACACATGAAAACAACGGGTGAATTTGTTATCCCAAATGGTACCACTGTGAATTCATAATGACCATACCGTGTTTTGAAGGCGCTCTTGCTGATGTCTTCATCCTTTATCCTTACCTGGTGGTATCCTAACTTGAGATCTATTTTTGAAAATACGTTGGCATCCTTCAACTGATCAAAGAGATCATAGATCCTTGGCAAATGATACTTGTTCTTAATGGTCACTTTTTTCAACTGTCTGAAATCGATACACAATCTTAACGTTCCATATTTCTTCTTCACGAATAGGATCGGGGCACCCCAAGGTGACACACTTGGGTGTATGTACCCCTTCTTAAGAATTTCTTCAACTGCAATTGCAGTTCTTTCAGCTCTGTTGTACTCATTTTGTAAGGAGCTTTTGACACTAGAGATGCTCCAAGCATCAAGTTTATAGAGAAATCAATATCTCTCTTTGGGTGTAGTACAGGTATCTCTTGGAATACATCATCAAAATCCTTTAATACTGCATGGTATTCAAGATTTGACACCTTATCCTTAGGTGCTTCTTCCATATGGGCTACAAATATTTGACATCCTTTCCTGTAGCGCTTCTTCAGTTTCATTGTTGAGATTTCTATGACAACAACTGCTTTGGGAATTCCTTGGGCTATTCTCCAATTTCCTTCCTCATCCAGGCAAGTGAATGCCTTGTTATGACAGTCTAAGATGGAATGGTGATGGTCCAACCAATCCATCCCAATTAGATAGTCATATCAACCTAAAGGTAAAACGTTCAATTTAGCCTGTGTGCTTAGTCCATTCATGTCCACTGGACAAGACTTAACTAACTCAATAAATTTTCTTTTGGTTCTTTTAGCCAGTTGCACTAACTAATATTTTCCATGCTTTCTTCTTGTTAAATGAAAACATTCCACCACTCTAGGATCTATATAACTATGAGTATCTCCTAAATCAATTAAAAGAGTAATGGTATGGTTGTTCATCACACGTTCCACTTTAATCATATGTGATTGAAACTCAACTTGCTTGTTATCGAGGGCTGCATAGATCCTTGGTATTCTACTGCCCATTTCCTCCACTGTTTCAGCTTGCTGAACATTGTGGACAAGTCTCACTTTTCCATTTTTGTGGGGGCAATATTTGTACTTGTGGTTTCCTTGACAACCCCAACATTGAATGGTCATCTGCCTTAGCCTTTGTCCCCCTTCTTCATCCATTCTTTTCTCTCTAAAAGATGGATGTCCTTGAGGACTGTTTGTGAAAAAGGGAGGTTTATTTCCCTTCTGCCTCTTCTCTTTCTTGAAATTCTTCTTGTCATCCCAAGCCTTCTGAAAAGTGGGCTTTTCTCTTTGCTACTCATATAAGCATTTTTCTCTCCTTATGGTTTCTTCCATAGTCTTGGGATCATCATATTGGATCTTGTCACCGATGGAAGATGGTAGTCCACTCAGATGCCTTTGAGTTTTGACAATCTCATCTTTGATGAAAGGAACGTACTTCAACAATTCCAAAAACCTTTGTTCATATTCATCAATGGACATGCTACCCAACTTGAGTTCAAAAAACTCTTTCATCTTTCTATCATAGTAGCTCTTAGTCAAATATTTCTTTTCAAAGTGTTTCTTGAATTCGTTACAAGTAACATTTTTCTCTTTAATGTGTTGCACCTTCACAAGTTGATCCCACCAAATGGATGCCTTTCCTTTCAGTTGATACATTGCAATACTTCCTTCTGCATGAGAGGAATAATTCTGCATTTGGAAATATTTCCTCATGCCAAGAAGCCATGTCTCGACATCTTCCTCCTTCTAGTGCTCTCCATCAAATGTAGGAGGCTTAATCTTGTTCATTTCACCCTTCATTTCATCCATTCTAGATCTCCTATGCTTTCTGGTAGGAGATCGACTTGAACTACTATGTTCCCTCCTCTTAGGGTTCCCTTGGGAGTGATGTTGGTGTCTGCAAACACTCCTTACTTTCCTTCTTTCATAAAGAGACGTGACTTCTTGATTTATTGGAGTCACTTTCCTTATCCGGTACTTTCCTATCCCTTTTCAAATCTCTGTATCAACTGCGTTGAATTCTCCCTCTTGTTCCCTGGCTTTCATGAGCTTTTTGTGACCTGTCCGATGAGTGAGTCCTTAAAACAATATAAGCGGCATAACATTACATGAAATTCCTTGAGAAAATGATGTTTCTTCATGGCTTTTTATGGCATAGCATTGGGTGATTATGTAGCACTCCTTTGAGGTGTGAAAAGGGCTCTTTAGGGCTTAATTAGGTCTTTGACCAACCACCAATCCGGATTCAGCTTCAGTTGGGAGTCAAATCCGGCCAGGATCGATCAGTGGTTGGGAGGCCGACCAATTCCCATAAATGCGTGGATTTAGTAGGTCGCGTGGGTTTTGTGCCAACAACCCGCGTCGTGCCTGTATCTTGGCGATGCATAACTTTAATAAAGCCCTTCAATTTTTGGTTACTTTGTATAGTTTTTGACCCTTTTTGCAATCTTTTGTGAAGTGAATTGATTGCCATGAATGACTTCATTCTTGTTTGGCGATGCTGAGTTCTTGAAGCCGTAATGCTTGGATGATTTAAATTGATAACAATGGGCCATTGACCAAAGCGCTAGATAAATAGGTGCTTACGTGGGCCTTCGACTTTGAGAATTTTCAAAGCATGTCCCAACAAATTTCTTGGAGTTCCGTATTACCGAACTCGCAAAGTAGGGTGGATCAGCGATCCATGTCTACCGACATCGATGGATGGCACTCACTGGAACCTCGGGCATCGAGGTTGAGACTTCGAGAAGTTTGAGGGCTTCAGAAGATTTCACGTCTGCACACTCCGAACCATTAATCTTTGAACATTCCCACATCGCAACTTTGGTGACATCATTATGTCACATCACTTACATTTTCCAATTGCCGGGGCGTACAGCGGTGGTTTGGGGTAACCACCTTTCATCCACCGAATTCTTTTGATCGACACATAGCCCCTCGGTGAAACCGTGGTTTGGATTTTGGGACCACCTTGGAGAATTAACTACGTACAGCCGCTTAGATTCCCCGTGTGCCTTCTGACCATTGATCTTGATGTATCATGATCAATGCCGATGTCCCTCAATCTTTAACCGTTGTAACCTCCGGAATTACCTTAGTTCAAAACTGTCAACATTACGGTGAAGTGCGTGGAGAATTTATGGGAAGGTCCCCATCTCCTCGGGTGACATCATCATGACTGCCGCCGACTCTTGGACTTGAACCCGGACCGGCATTTCTGGCTGCGCACACTAATTCTCGAATGCTAAAATCCGAGGAACAAGCCCATCCTGGCGACACATGTCCCTCTTGAAAAGCGGTTTGGATTAACTTCTACGGACTTTGGGCTTGGGGCTTTCTCCCTTCACCATGTGTTTGAACTTTTTTTAACATTGGCTTGATCCAATGTTTGATCTCTTCTCCCCATATCTATGGTGTAAATCCGCCGAGGATTTGGAAGTTTGTGCATCAACACCTCCCACTTCTCCCAATCGTTGAACTCTAAAATTACGATCTGTTGTGAGATCTACGACTCACAACCAATTGTGTGTAGATCCTACGAACCCAAAACCACAAGTGTTGTGATTTATTTCTTTAATGGCCCAAATACCACGCTCTTTGTCATGGTTTTATAATCTTGCTACACCTCGAGCTCCGTGCGCGGCCAATGTAACTTCTTGGCATTCAGGAAGGTTCTGAGGTCTTAAATTGGTTCCTCTAGACACAATGTCCACTTGAAACCTTGGTTCCAATGACCACTTATCCAACCCACTCAGGTTCAATGTTGAAACCTTGGGCTCTGAACTTGAGTTTTTCCATTTCAACAACAATTCACTTTGAAATATTTGTGTCGTTAACCACTAACATGGCCCATAAAGGATCAGTGTCGAAATAATGGCTCTGATACCAATTTGCTTGTTTATCCTAGCCCGCGGGCCGGGTCGGGGACGAAAGCACCACTTCGACGCTTCATAGCTCGTCACCAATTTTTAGCATACCCCGTCCAACAACTGCTTGTTGAATTCTACCAAAACACCTTGTCTCGAACAAACTAGATTTGATACCAATTTGTAGCACGTCCCCATCCCACTATGATTTGGGCAAGCGCCATTCTGGAACATACATATATATATAACATGCATATTTGTGAATTTAAATCAAATAACCTTAGATTCTTTCTTTGTCCATATAGACTCAATTGGAATTAACAATAATTCATACATGCAACGAGATACATGATAACATTCAAGAATCATAGACATGCATAACATATATAATTAATCACAAATGATACCCATCTTTCAGGGTAAAACCACCAAGCTAGCGCTTAGACCTTCCATGGGGCTTTGACCTTAGATCCACTCTACTCGTGCGCTTAGCGTTGGGTCACCCACAGTACGGGACTAAGCTTCACCCCGGGGCAAGGGAATCCCTAGACTGGTAGGATCCGCGGTGTGATTACAGGCTGGGAAGGATTCTCAGGGCACCTTCACGCCCACAAGCATGGACTCTCATTCCCCACATGCCTATTCCTCGGGGTCTATGCACTTTCAGCATTCCATAGTCCATCCAACTACTCCACTTCCCCCTTTCATGGTCTCAACAACGGTGGATCCCGAGAATTCGAGAACTCCATAGGTTTGGTGTTGGACTCTCTAGGATAGTCACTTCCCTAGCAAATCCTCTCACACGGAGATTTTCCTGGCTAGCACGACAACACCTCTCTTCAACCAATGGGCACAGGGAGACACTCTTCAACCCACTGAGGCCTAATAACTTTTGCCTCTTCAACCACCCTTCCACTAAATTCCAATAAAAATGAGGAATGACAATAGCGGTTCAATGCGGCTCCGGGGAAAAGAGCTGACAACCTAAAAATGGTTAAGGTACGAACTTGGTTTTGGCCCGTGTAGACATGCTGGTTTCACATGATAACACGAGTCGGATTTCCCCTAGTGAGTGGTTTCTCATAAGTGTGTGGGTATGAAGAGGTCGATACCAGAGATAAATGGAATTCAGGGAGGATGGGGAAGAATGACCAAATAACCCCCAACATAGCTGACACTACATCTTTTTAACTGCATGTGCCCAGGACGACACCTGTCTACCTGGAGCTACATGCACTCCATTTAGCTCTTGTTCCCTTTCCCGGGAAGTCGAGGGATGAGACATATCCCATTTCACATCGATTTTGGAATAATAATAAATTATTATTATTCTCTTGGTCTTAAGCCCTTGAAGCAGCCCCTCTTCCAACCTCTCATCCCCCTCTCCCTTACCCATCCCTGAGTGGAAACTTGGTCCCCATCACTCTTTATTTGTGTTTGTTCTGCACGCAACGATGTATTTATGATGCCCGTATGAATGGTTACATGTACAAGAAACATTAACCCTAGCCTTTAACACCCTGAGCTCTGCAGCTAATAATACATAGGCCTATCATCTTATAATTGCTTGGCTCACCGATACCACAAACATGTTTACAATTCATAAATACAATTGGGGTTCATCCTTGGGGATATTGCAAGAAAGAACCAAAGAGTTGGTATAAACTTAAAAGAGTTGATTGGCGGAAGTGGTCATAATTCTCAAAAGTGATACTGATCACTTCGAACCAAAATAGAAGCTCTAAGCAAACTCTTGAGCCACAACAACATCTAGTTAGGGCTTAGTGGTTATGAAGCACGCCACTCTTTAATATATGACATAATCCAATTGATGCATCACGGAAATACAGTTAGGCTGCATGTTTGAATTCTGGAGTTCTTTCTTGGCAGTTTGGATAGCTTCAAACATTTCATCAAGTCTATTGTCGGCCTCTTAGATTTCAACGAACACATCTTGCAACAGTATAGGATCTTTTATGGTCTCGAATCCCATCCTCATCTACTGAATATAAGCTCTCAATTCTTCTATTGGCTTATTCCTGGTTTCCAACAAACCAACCCAATCGTTAACCATGGTAAAAATCTTGATGCATTCATCAGTATGGTCATGAAGGGAGGACCAAATGGTATCCCCTTCTGCAACCACTTGCATGATCTTCTTAAGAATATCTCTCAGTTCCTCTGTCTCCTTCAACCAAATTGCTTCCATTTTCTCCTGTAGACTATCCTTTTTCTTGGCCAACTGGGACCATGCATTTCTGTCAAATTTAACACGTTGTGTTGGGGAAACCAAAGTAATATCTTCTGGCAATTAAGGGGCATCCTGTTGGAACTTAGGCCAAACTTCATATAACTTCCTAGAGGCAGCAACTGGTTATGATTGAGCCTATTCCCAGAAGGTGTATGATTGGTTGTGGTCTTGTGACACCGTCTCTAACTCATGCCTCAAGTGTTAGCTATGTTGTGTTAATTATTCATTGGTCTACTCTACAGAAACAAGGCATTTCTCTATCTGGGTAGCATAAGCTCTTATGAAATTCAATAGTTTTGGTGTTGTCCAAGTCGTCAAATATTCATTGTTGATGGGATGATTTACTGGTATCCTCGAGGCAAGTGGTTGGCCACTTGCAATTGACCTCTCAGAAAATTTGGGGCTGCCAGCACCATTTGGACTGGGAGATCTAGCTTGGAAGCTACGAGTAAGTATCTCTTGAATATTTTGAGGCAATAAGGGTAAAACATTTGTATTCTCTAGATATAGTTGTAGGATTGTGCAACATTGTTGAGGATCCTAAAGGAAGGGCACAACCTATTCTTGAATGAAACTCATGCTATGGAACGAAGTGACCTCTTCTTCGACATCCATAGGGTCGTGTGAAGAATCTGGACCCTAGTAGTATAATATCCCTAAGGATGAACCCATTTGTAAATGTACATATATTTATAAGTTGGTGAGCCAAGATACTATGGGCCTGAGTTCCTATGTGATCATTAGGATGAATATCCTAGATGCTAAAGGCAAATGAGCTTATCATTATAATATCTAATCGGTCATAAAATACATCCTTGTTGTAGACCGGGTCAAGCAGAAAAGAGTATGGGGCCCTAAGACTCCATGAGAGCGAAAGGGGGATAAGGAGGAAAACTTAGGGAAGAGGGGATAAGTCAATGGACTTAAGTATATGAATAAAATAATAATATTCTTAAGTCCTAAAGTCTTATATAATTACTTATCCTAAGTTCCCATGGAAGAGGAACAAATTACAAGTGGGGGACAAGATAGTTCCTTTGGGTGCCAAGTGTCATAAAGGGTACATGCATATATAATATGGGGATTTAATGTAATTCCCATCATTCTTATCATTCATATTATCCTTCTCATTAACTCTATGGGGATGGCCATCATGGGAGAGTGGAGCTATGGATATTACAGTACCCTATAAATCCTTGGTGGTATGGGTTGAGGAGGTTAATGGGGCCTATAAAATTCTCTTTGGGTGAGAGAAATATTGGGAATTTTGTCCCAGTATTGAATATGCCTTCTGAGGCTTTAATACTTCTTGTCCAACCTATTTTTGAAGCCATAGAAGGGAAGTGAGGCAATCGAATAACTATTGAGCATAGATGGGGCACACTTCCTGGGGGGGAATGGGCATGTGGGGAATGAGAGGCTATGCATTATCTGCTAGTGTTGGCACCATAGTTTTAACTATTCTACCATTGATGGACCTTAGCTTGGCTTAGGATTCCTTTCCACTGGTGGAGTTTTAGCCCTATATTGAGGGGTGACATGTTCTTGAGATTTTATGAGAAACAACGTCTATGAGTTTGGAAGGAGAGAAGTATAGAGGTATGCATGCGGTTAGTTGGATTATTTATACAAATAGAGATTACCTTCTATGTGTTTTATTTAATTACTATGTGAATAATTGTGTATTATGTTATAGAATTTCTGTTATAATTATGTTTATGGATTTTGTTGTTAGAAATGCATGTTTGTTCATATGTAGAGCATGATAATTTAATTAAATTGTATGGGGGTTGGGGGTACATTAGCACAACTTGGGGCTGTGGATGCTACAATGTGGAATCATAGCTCCAATTTTGACACTGAGCCTACATGGGCCCAATAACAGAGTGTTGAAGTAGGAATTCATAAAAAATTAATTTGTAGAGGATGTCTCCAACATGTATGATAAAATTACTGTACTGAATTTGGGGAAATTTAATGTGTAGTTTGAAAGATTCAAGTTGAGGAATTGAAAATGAAATAAATTTGTCTCTAATTGCGATTTGGGATTGTATGGCCAAATTTGAGTTCTGAGAACCGGTCAAAGCCAAAGAAGCCCATGACAAAATTAGGCTTGAGTGGGAAAAACGTTTGCACAGTCATGGTAAATTTGATGTGAAGGGGTCAAAATTTGTGGGAATAGGTTGAATTAATATAGGTAGGGCCAAAATTGATTACATGAATATGGCCTAGAACTTAAATTAGAACGAAGAAGAAATTAATACAGAATTTAGGCATATTTGGAAAATTTTGAAAATAGGCAATTGGAAAAATTGAGGGGAATTTTTCCATACGATGATGCCATCATGATGTGGAGGTCGTGTGTCATATGATGTGGAAGAATGATGACATGTATTTCCATGGTGTAAAAAAATACAAATGTGGCAGGTGAGTTGGCGCCACGGTCGCGGGCGCTCTCCTGTTCGGGTTGAACCAGGAGTCTAAGCCCCACAGAACCATGAGGCGGGGGTTCCCCTAGTTCTTTTGGAAACCACAAAGGGGAGGTGAAATCAACCAAATTTCAATAGGTCACCACATCGATTAACACTAGTATTCTTTGCAACATCCCCCCTGTTAACGGTTGGTAAGGTTGGGTGGGCGTGATACAATGATGATCGTCGATCAAGATTGCGACAATTGATCGTCGCCCAAGCCTTATTCGTTCAATTAAAATGACATGAAAATTTGAGCGCCAAATTGAATGGGTATGAGAAGGGTCCCGCCCATCCCCATGACCCAGTAAAAATATGCCACATAGGAAACCAAGGGCAGTGGGGCCCGAAAAAAATAAGATAATACGCTCTGGTGGGAAAAATATAAAGGAGAAAGGAAGAGAGGGAGGTAAGAAGTCAGCGGGGAAGGGGCGAGGTGGAAAGGAGATGACCACCCTAAATTGATAGATGGACTAGGATTCCATGTCAACATCCCAGTTAACGAGATTAGCATAAAGTTTTCATAAATTAATAAAAATTACTTGGAAAATTGCATTGATTTCCAGGTCATGTTTTTGTAGGTCATTTTTGGAGGCCTAGGCCTAAACAAACATTTTTTGGAAATCAAATTCATACCAAAGTGTATGTACTTCTAGGACATATAGTGTTTGCATAAAAAATTATTGATCTTGGAGAGAGATTTCTAATGGTTTAAACTTTTCATCACACAGAGCTTATATGAGGAAGTTACAAGTCAAACAATGGAAGGTAAATTTGAGATGAGTTAACTTCTGAAAGCCATAAATTCCTTCTTCGGAATCTTATTGGGGCACAAGAGTTGTCTATAGAGACATATTGATCCATAAAAGACATCTATGTAGTCAAAACAAAAATATGGGCACATAAAATGCACATGAAGACATAGAAGGCACATGTAGCATTCAAGGTTAAAAAGATAAATTGGCCTTAAACTTCATCAGGATATATCTAACATCCTGGAGCTCAAATGAAGCTCAAAATTGACAATAATGTTAAAAATATGGTCATGAAGCAACTTGTTTGAGATCCTATCAAAATCTCAAAGGAGCAGGTGCAACGATGCACATGTATAGCTAAAAATTGTGCCTAGTTGAAGGGTGTGAAGAAGGAGAAATTGGGTGATATTAAAATGCCTATAAATTCTACTCAAGACTCATAATTCAAAAGAAATAAGTGGTCATTAGAAAGGTCTTGGATAGAAGTCCGGTAATAGTGCATGATGTTTCTTTTACTAGATGCACAATTAACGAACATAGGTGGGGTCCACCATGAATGAGTTGGGCAATGACGGGTGTGGACTTGCAAGTATCAAGACATATTAGAACCAACAATTCAAAACATCTCACCAACACTTATGATAAAAATAACCTCAGAATCATCGTTTATCAAATGAATCAAGAAGTCTAATTTTAGCTTGTTTCCCATCTCTTCATGATCATGTATAAAGAGGTCATACCCCTAAATATTATGAACTTATTGAAGGGAAAAGAGATCATTAACAATTGGTCTAAGGACCACAACTCTATAGAGTGATTATCAGGGATGAGTCTTCCCGTTTATTGTTTAATGAAAATTAATTAACTAATTACACATATATTTAAGATAGTCGCATCTATTCTAAGTAAGGATAACATGTTTCTTTTTTATATTGCTAGCATTCACTAGATGTATAGTCTCCTCTATCGCATGAAAAAATAAACAAAGGAAAAGTTGGATGCCCACATAGAGGAAAATGATCTATATAAAACATTAGATAAATGGTGGCATAAGACTAAGGCATTCAATAAATTTTCCTTAGGATGATGTTCCACCGAAAACTTCGATTCGCATGTCCATGATTTCATGTTCCTAATGACCAACTTGAATGAGAAACTTGAATGGGAAAGAGGACACAACCCACTTCTATGTAAAGTGGACACTTGTCCTTAACATATTTTATGAGGATGAGACCATATTCAATTGGGAAAGAATCATTTCAGGAAATATACCGAATTGTAGCATCCCTACCTAGTAATCCTAATCAAAAGATCGTTACAACCATGATACATGTTTCCAAATTACAGTCCTCAAAAACCATATCCCCATAATAACAACCAAATAAGCCTCTCGAGAAGAATAGGATTTAATAAAATGTATGTGCAAGTGAGAAAGTTAAAATGTAGCGAAGATAATAAGCATAATCACACACAACATGCAATATACATTGATTTTCATAACAAAGAATAAACATAAGATTATCATATTAATAAACAACGATAAGGCACTTATCTTTTAGCGAAGATAATCAATAAAATATGTATGTAAGAGAAATTTTCTACCCAACCATTAGGTATCTAGTTCATGTACAAGATGGGTTATGAGGCCACCAAGATGAAGGAAACAAGCTACAAACTGCTTTTAACTCTTGGACCACAGCAGGTTCTCTCACGCTCAATCAATCTTCTCGCTACAGAGTATTACATGAATCACACCAGATTATAATGTGAACCAAACTACAACTAGTAAAACTCAAACTAGTGATTGTTATTGGGCCAAAATCTAGATGGGTTCCCTATTTGAATTAATGTGAGGCCTAATTTGGACCTTTCACTAGGGACAACCTCTATTGGTTGCAAAAAGGTGCATTATTCCTTGTCAATGGATTCTAAAAGTAAAAAATTGAAAACAAAAGTGCAAATGGGGATTTCAAAAGAATGGATGATAGATCTATATTTATATTAAATCAACTATCATGGCTATTTTTTCATAAATTTCTTCTATAACAATGTTGCAGATGACTTTAAGAAAAACTTTAAAATAAAAAAATACATAAAATACATAATTCTTTTACTCAATTTTAAAATTGAATTTGACATAAATATTGGATCTCAATATTAACAAAGTTGTAAATCAATATTAATAAAATTTACATTATCTTTTACTAATAATAAATATCCTGGTGCTTTTACCTACAAATGCAATGTATAAAATATCAATCATGTTATTTACCATCATTTCAATTATTTTAAAATTGCTCATTATCATATCAAATACAATGAATTACAAAAGATTCAAAATGCTGTTATAAAACATTAAACACTTTTATAAGGTGAAAATATAAAACTAAAATATACTAGTCACATTATTTAATTATGGTTTACTTAATGAACACACAATAGATCTCACATCATCAACACTTTCTTTATGTGACAAATTTGTTCACAATTGATTTAATGAGTATTCATCACTCGCGTCTTCATAGTTATATATTTTTATAATACTTTTATGACCATAACCAAAACACTAAACTTTTACACCTAAAAATTATAAAAGTAAAAATTTAAATGACATTATTTACCATGGTCTCGATTCTTTTAAAATAGATTGCTATCATATCAATTACAATTAACTACAAACAAAATTGAAGAACTTGTATTTACCATATAAAAAGTTATAGAATTTATCACATAGAAAATATGGTAGTAAAAGATACCATTCACATTAATTATCATAATTTCAAATCTTTTATAATATATCTTACATAGATACTTTTTAGGTGGAACAACTTTGGTCACAATTGATTTAACAAGTATCTAATTATTTTTCATTCACATCTTTACATATACATATTTTTATAATCAAAAGGTTCTCTTCATCGTTATAATTGTGTTTTTCATCATTATAATTGTGTTTTAATTGTGTTTTTCTTTGGAATCATTTATAATCTTTGTGTCTTTAAAATCATAATTACCATTAAATTTCTCCCAAACTTTATGTAAAATTTTGAGATAAACATATAGATGCATAGTACTTAAATAAATATTTTGAGGTATAAAGTAATTATCCTTTTATAAATTAATATGAATTTAAATTAATCATCTTTCAATCTTAATCACTAAAATAACTATGGTAAAAACCCATTCACAATTTTATTTTGCACTAATGTTCATATGAAAGCTCAAATATGCAATAGCACTTTTGAAGGCATTATTTAATACTTGGTCATATGAGATAAACCTTTTTAGGAAGAAGATAAATGTCTGGATTCTTGGCTATGATTCCTTCTTTTTAAATTGGTATTTTGTGAATTGTGTATGTAAAACAATACTTCATTCATATAAGGAATAATCAAATGTTATTAGCCTTATTTCTCTTACCTATACAGTTTTGAGTAATTTCATATACGAATCTCATTATGATAGTTATAATTCTCATTTTTATCATCATATGACCTCAATCATGTTGAATTGAGCCATGTCAACCATGAATTGCACAAAATAGTCATAGCAAAATCATTGAAATCTACACTATAATACTAAAGTAGAAAAGTATTATTTTGTCAATTCATTAATGCCCTTATACCTCTAGAAAGGTGTAGTGGGTGTGTATGGACCCTGTCAACCCCTTATTTCTACTAATAGAGATTGATATATTCTTGTTTAGCCATCATCATCCCATTATTTCATTAATGCACTGGTATAGTTAATATTGAATCTAGATCTAAAATAAACTCTACCATTCACCTATAAATGGATTCATTGAGGTCACACCATTAACATGAATTCCATAATAAGGTTATGCTACTGGAATTCCTCCAGGGAGATTTAGCACAATAGCTTTGTCCCTCTACCATTGAGATTTCCATCACTTTTTCTACTAAGCTTAGAGTCGGAGGGAGGTAAAGGACTCATCCCAAAGGGTGAATTTGGATCCAAGCTAGCTACATCAAGTTAGTCCCATGGTGTTGCATTATTTTGCTAATTTCCTTTTATGATTTATTTTTAGAGTAGGATGATTACATGCGAGTCATTTATTTCTACTACTTTCACTTTTATTTGTTGCTTAGTTTACACAACCACCAAGTAAGGGTGTTTTCCACACTCTTGTGACAAAAAGACTATAACATCAAATGTTCATTTACTAATAATATTGTATCTTCAATAAAAGAAATGATATGAATTGATTAATATTTCTATTTTAAATTGAAACTTTCCAAACTAATAAAATTGATTACATAATATATATATATTTGCGTCAACAAATTAATATAAAAGAAATTTTTGAAATAAGATTATGTCATATTTACAATTTTATTTTTTTAAAGTAAAAAAGGAAGATCATGTTTATATTAAATTCATTGATTCTGAGTCTTGTTTATGCAATGGAGTTATTTCCTTTGAAAAGGAAACCGAGGCAATTTGGACATTTTATGCCACTTGCTTTCAAACAAACAAAATTATTAGAGTGTCATCACGCGCACGGAAAGGAAACCAGGATGCATGACCATTAGATTTAGTCTGTTCTTTAACATCCTACATACAACATTGCTATAATCTAACCGAGCTAAAGCTCTGTTTTGAAACAAAATGAAACTTCTAACTATGGACATCACAAGACCTTTTAACCAGTCATCTCTTGACTTCAAGAAATGCTTTTGCCATCATTTGGAGTCGCATAAGTGCACGCGTCACGTGGGGGCACTGTCTTCTCGGGGATGTCTTGGAGTGTGTTGCGTACATCATGTCAAGGCGTTGGTTGATTTGAATGGTCTTGAAGATTTGGTCGTCCACCAAGCTACGGACCTTGAAAATTAGGTTCGTTACCAGGGTTGATGAATGGAAATTTGGTCTACCATTTTTCTTGAATAAGGAGATTTGATGGGAAATGGCCACTGTGCATAGTTTTCCTCCTTGCCTTCATTTGCGTTGTTGACTTGGTGTGCCTGCTGCTTGTTCTACTGTGCCTCTTCCTCAGGAGGTGCGCCAGTAGGTGGGTCGGCCTTTTCATCTGCACTGTATGGGACTTCTTCCTCAACGTATCATGTGGTGAATTCCTCTATCGGGTAATTTTCTCTGTGGCTGTGTGAGATTTCTGTAGACGGAGTCTTGGCTTCGTTGCCGAAATTGGTGTGGGGATTCCAGTTATCCGGGATTGTGAAAAGGAGATGTTCTGGATAGTCATGAATGGGATTATCTAGAGTAATCTCCTCCATGTATTCCATAGGAGGCGTTCTAGGTCTCCCAGGCTTCCTAGTTCTTCGAATGGATGCCAGAGCCAACGCTCTTTCAAAATTATTCTGTCGTTTCCTATGAGAGTTGAAAGCATACCACATTGTGCCTCTACAAGGCCGTCCTCGTGCTCTTGGCATATGGAGGAGCCGAGATATGGCCGAAATTCCAAGTGGAAGGTTAGCCTTGCTCCAGTTCTCCGAAAGCTCGACTTTTGACTCTGCAATTTACAAATGCCTCTCATATTTGTTGAGGCAACTGATAAGGGTGAGGATGACTATGAAAACTTTGACCATTAAGGCTAAGCTCTTAGTGCACTGGTGATCCATCCTATTCACTCACTTGAGAGGCCTTGTCCACTTTGGTGATGAGCTGGCGATTTCGTTCCCCATCTTTAATGGTGAAGATGGTAGCGGTGTCTTATTTATGTAGCGACTGAGCTTATTCCTAAGTGTCTGTCTTCCGCGGCCATTAGGTGCTCAGGGGGTCATACAAAATTATTACAATAGATATATTAATCATTTTGTTATACATTCTTTTTTTCACCTATAACCTTAGAGCATGATATAGCCATTATAATCTCCTAAATCTACAAAATTGAATCTTTTTGAATATATCTCTTACAATCATGCCTTTCCTTGAAACAAACTATAAGTACTTTCTTGCTAGTTGTCAATTAGAAACATGTAACCACCCTCAAAATAGCCAAAGTATATCTATCTATCTTTCCACTTTTTCAATTTAGAAAAGTGGATGAAGAAAGTGTCTAATATATTTTTCCACAAAATTATCAACAACAATGAGAGATGCAATTATTTTTTCTATTAATATGAAAAATAAGAATCTAGTTGAAATAGAAAGGAAAAAGGATTTGGATAAACCAAATATAAATTTCTATATCATGGATGGACAATACATGATATCTTCTTATAAGCAAAATTTAAGGAAATTTTAAGTAACTCCAAGTATAGTTATGTTCATTCTCATTTCTAGTTTCGTATGCCCATTTACTTGGATGGAATGTGTCATAGAAAATTATTTCAAATATAGGTAGACAATAGGATGTTTCCATTAAGCTGTGGGTAAAAACACTATTTATTGATTAAGTAATGAAATTAAGATAGAAATGAGCTTACTCTAGTAGGTTAGCAGAACCAGGGAATGTATGTTAGGATATTTATACACACAGGAGTTAATTAAGATCAACTTGGTATAATGTGTGGTTAGGTTAAAGTGAACCTTTAGTATGCATTGGTAATGTATTTGTAGTTAGAAATCCGGCCAGCTCTCCGCGATGTGAACGACCTTGAGGTGATCAGAGCCGATCATTATATGTTCCTGACATATAGTGATCTAATGGTTCATATTATCCTTGATCTTAATAGCTACATTGATCCATAGCCAACACTTTCGATTGGTCCATGATCTCTATGTAAAGATCATGGAGGTTCATTCCCTCCAATGGTCGATTGTGAAAAAATCTCTTGTAAATATTTTTGTAATTTTTTCTTTTTGCATTAATAGAATGCCTCCAAGTGGCCCGCGTTGGTTGGGGTCATGGATGTCTCCCTATAGGGGTTTTACCATGTGTAACCTTCGACATGTTGATCTTTGATCTGGTTATTATTGAGAGTGGTTATTGAAGGTGTTCATCCTCTGTTGGAATGCATGTGTTTTTGAACAGCGTGGTATCGAGCTCATCGAGACCCACTCTCGTTGTAGAATGAGATTGTGAAGTCGTGTTGCCTCATCTTTGGTTTCTTCCATTTGAGTAAATTTCTAGGTTGAGAGGATTGTTCCATTGCATATAAAGTGGTCGTTTTAATTAGCAAAATTTTCCATTTCACTTGAAACGGTTTATGTTTTCCCAATATACATCCATTTCAATCAGATTCAGAGGTATAAAGCCATCACAGCACAATTTTTACAGAGTTATTATTTAGGTTTTCAGTTTTTTATTTATGGGTTCCTACTCTTTTGGATTTGTGTATGTTGTTTTCCCTGCACCCTATGCGATCTTTTCAAATAATTAACAGATCGGAAAGGGTTTTCCTATCTATGTATTCTCTTTTCCATATGCCCTATGTGATCTCGATCATCCCGAAATAGAGGAAATTTGCATTTCGCATAAGCTACTTAGAGATGTAACTCTTATTGTCGTCGAGAAGATTTTTTTTTTCTTGTGAGGAAATATTTTTTGATAAGCTCTCTCAAAGGGTCATATTCAATAGCAAAAACAAGCAAAAACAACATCAACATCAGCAATACAACCCCAATCCTTCTTCTAAACGTATAATATGTTTTCACTAGCTCACTTTGTTAAAAGTTACTTTACTTAGAAAGAGGTCTTGACTTCAAGTCCTCTTTTGTTACTTTTGAAAATGTTTATGCATTGATTGTAAAGTTCATTTCACTTCATTTATAAAAGTGAATCACTATTAAATAACTTTAAATATTTTCTTTTTAGTTATTTTTTTTTTTTTTTTTTTTTTTTTTTTTTTTTTTTTTTTTTTTTTTTTTTTTTTTTTTATAAAAGCGGGTCACTTAGTAAGTAACTTATTTAAAATTGATCTTATAGGAACATTTAGGAGGAGTATCATTACGTGGACCTACTTCTACTTTCCATGTGACTCTTTGGTTACCATTTATGCCTTTTTAAAAAAGGGAATAATGTTCACATCCGAAGTCCATTTTAGTGTTTTTTTTTAAAATCGCCTAATTTTCCAAGATCTTTCCATTCATACCATAAGTTTCAATTTTTAAAACCACATTGTATTCATATTTAATATGGATTCTCCCAATGATATTTTCTTATAACCTGACTACTTTCAATGGAAGTCCCATATGGAGGATTTATTAAAGTAAGGTTACTTGATTAACTTAGGAAAAGAACTAGAACCTATCGATGATGAAAATAAAATAAAATGGGAGAAAGTGGAGAATGATGAAGCATGTGGAATGATTGGAATGTCCATATCTCTCGATTTAAGGTTCACCTTCAAGGAATTGATGGATCACAATGAAGCTTGGGGAAGCTTGAATCTGTGTTTGGTAATGTAATATTCCAGATATAAAAAACGTATGGAGATCAAAAATAAATGGCTAGAAATGGAAGATAAAATAATTGATATAATCGGAACAATACCAAAATAATACCATAATAACACCAGGAAAAGGGCAATTTTATTACTAATGGCAATGTTCGCACCTCTTTGTGGGGGCAACCTCAATGAAGCCGGATCTCTATTACAGGCCAATATCCAAGATGAGATTTCTCATACCCTCTACTTCTATTTATACTAAATCTATCCAAAAGAACAATCAAAAGGAAGATCCTTCTACAAGCGGAGCTTCTATTAGGATCTTCTTACGATTTGACTTATTCTTCCTTATTTCTAGGCCTTATTAATGGTGGCCATTTATTACATGGAGTTATATTATTCTACCTACATTGTGAGGGGTTAGGGAGTTAGGTCCCTAACATGTAAATACAATATTATTCAATCCCACCATATAAAAATTGGATAATGACTTTAAGTCCAAATGATTTTCTTGCATTGAAGACTATTTATCTAAGTTCAAACACTTAGAATTTGTAATGGGAAGAGTGTAACATAAAGTTGGAAGAAGAACATTGCATATATATTATTCTTGCTAATAATCTTGGTAGTGCATATTTATTGTTTGTATCTACCTTCTATGCCATAAAAGACGTTATAGGGAAAACATATGTACAACCCACTCTTGAGTACTTTTGCAATGCTTTGATTAGAGAGCAAGATAAGATTATACAACTTGGATTTATCGACACTGCAGTTACCTCGAACAAAGCCTTAGTGGCTAACAACAATATAATCAAAATCCAAAGAAGAAACATCTCACCATCAAAACAAGAAAAAGGGTCTAAACCCACTTTCGGTGGAAATTTAAGCTCCTAATGGTGACAAAGGGAGAAATATAAAAGTAAGAAGGTAGAAAGCCCCGGACATTGCAACTTTTGTGGGAAACATGGTCATAATGTGTAATGGCCAATGTTCACGACTTTTACTGGTTAGGAAATGTTGTTAGTATTATTATTTAGGATATATTGTTTTACAACATATAAATGATCGCCCTGGAAATAATAAAATGTGACAAAGGTACATAAGTTTGTATTATGATATCTCGTGGATTACAAAATGGTCGAGATGCGGTGAATGGCCCGACAATACTAGAGCTAGATCAACGGAATAGGGATCTTAGCCAAAACTTACAAATAAGCAACTAAAGATAATACCAGAAATATGTGAAACCTTTGTGGGATCAATGGATGCATTGGAACTATGGAAACTCGGCGATGCTTCTTTGGAAGTTTGGAAAGTTCGCCCTAGGATCTATACTTCTCGAAATGGCCTAGAAAACTATCCCAAATGATGTCCCCTTCTCTAGTCCTCAGTACTAATAACTGTCAGACCCCTCTGCTAGTGAGTTTGGACCCCAAATGGATACCCCTAGGGGAATGCAACCCTCTCTTCTAAGAAAATGCGTCCTAGGTAGTTCTACCATCGAATCAGGACAAGATATGTCTAAAAGCGACCTCCACTGGTCTACTTGGAAATGGGTCCGAGGAAGGGTTTCCCTGAATCTGTTCTGATTGTTGCTCCGGAACCCCAAATGTGCCCACCAAAGGTGTCCGCGATCAGAATACTGGAAAATGCGCCCTAGATGATTTCTCCATTGGAATATGATGAGGAGCCAAAAAAAATATGCACCTTTCCCTCCTCTCAAATGGAATTGAAGGAAATGTCGAAATTCTCCTTGGATGGGATAAGATGGAGCTAAAAACCCTCTTAGAAGTTCGCCCTTCTTTGGATGAATGTAAGCTTGATCTTTGAACAACACATTAATTCTTGTTGAGAAAGAATGATGGAAGACCAGAATGATCTTCGTTGACTAGACTATGTCTCTCAACACTGAAATCAAACAGAATGATCTTCCCGGTGACTAGACTATGTCTCTCAACACTGAAATCAGCCAACTGGTGTCTTCCTCCTGGAATCCACTAAACTATCTCCCCTGAGATGCACCTCTTATCCTCAATGACAAGTCATAATCTGCATAATCATGAATTAGGTCGTTGACCCTTCCTTTATAGATTTCCAAAAGCCTAAATCATGTTGAAACCCTAATTCAATGTTGACTCCCAAAACCCTAAATCACTATTGAAACCCTAATTCATTGTTGACTTCTATTTTTAGCTCATAATGAATTAAAATCACTTTTAACCCTTTTTAGCTCAATGTCGCTTTCCGAATATAACACCTGTGACTGGAGTGACCTCTAGTAACCCTGTTTACCCCTCTTTGGCCATCGCTATAGTCTAATGGGGAGGTTTATACCATTAAGCCTCCTCTCTATAGCTCCTATTTGGAAAGGGACATTAGAGTCCCCCCTTCCCGAAATTGCTTGTCCTCAAGCAATACCAGTTTAGGGTGCTGCAACACCTGCTCGTTCTCCCAAGTAGTGTCCTCTACTGGAAGCCCTCTCCATCTTATCAAACACTCTATGATGACCCTTCTCCTTAGTTTCCACTCCCGGAACTCCAAAACCTCCTCTGGAACTAACTCCAATTGTCCCTCCTCATCCAACGGGGGAAGCTCCTCTTATGTGCTAATGAATTGTCCCAATGCCTTTTTGAGGAAAGACACATGGAACAAGTTATGAATATTTCTCCCCTCTGGAAGCTCTAGCTTGTAAGAAACCTTGCCTACTCGACGCATGATCCTGTAAGGACCATAAAATCTTGGCTTGAGATTCTCTGCCCCACTCTTCTTCAGAGATGACTGTCTGTAGGGTTGGAGTCTCAAGAAAACCAAATCTCCAACCTCAAAGTTGTGCTCTATCTTGTGCCTTTCCACACTTATCTTCTGTCGGTTTTGCGTCATCTGCAAGTTCTCTTTCAACAAATTGAGAATATCCCGACTCTCTATGATCCAATCCTTGGCCTTGGGAGCTCTGCTCTCCCCAAAGACCAAGTTTACCAAA
>SNQJ01S0028507.1:0-14232 GCA_010110895.2 Picea sitchensis | reverse complement strand
CTTCTAGAAGGATCTTCCTCTAGATTGTTCTTTTGGATAGATAGATTTAGTATAAATAGAAGTAGAGGGTATGAGAAATCTTGTCTTGGATATTATTGTAATAGAGATCTGCTCTATTGGAGGTTGCCCCCACAAAGAGGCAAGTGAACATTGCTATTAGTAATAAAATTGCTCTTTCTGGTGTTATTATGGTATTATTTTGGTATTGTTCTGGTTATATAATTGTTTATCTTCCATTTCTAGCCATTTATTTATGTTCTGCATACTATTTTATATCTGGAATATTACATTACCAAACACAGATTCAAGATTTCCCCAAGCTTCATTGGGGTCATCAATTCCTTGAAGGTGAAACCTTAAATCAGGAGAGATGGACATTCCAATCATTCCACATGCTTCGACATTCTTATTTTCCCATTTTATTTTATTTTCATCATCGATAGGTTCTAGTTCTTTTCCTAAGTTAATCTGGTATAGTCCTTTACTTCTTAATAAATCCTCCATATGGGACTTCCATTGGAAGTAGTTGGTGTTGGTAAGAAAAATATCATTGGGAGAATCCATATTAAATATGAATACAATGTGGTTTTAAAAATTGAAACTTATGGTATGAATGGAAAGATCTTGAAAAATTAGGTTGTTTAAAAAAATAGCACTAAAAACGGACTTCGGATGTGAACATTATTCCCTTTTTTAAAAAGGCATAAATGGTAACCAAAGAGTCACATGGAAAGTAGAAGTAGGTCCACGTAATGATACTCCTCCTAAATGTTCCTATAAGATCAATTTTAAATAAGTTACTTACGAAGTGTCTCCCTTTTTATAGAACAAGTCAGAATCGCTTTCATAATATAGTTACTTTATAAATGAAAGTTGCATTCAAAAAATAACTAAAAAGAAAATATTTAAAGTTATTTAATAGTGATTCACTTTTATAAATGAAGTGAAATGAACTTTACAATCAATGCATAAACATTTTCAAAAAAAAGTAACAAAAGAGTGACTTGAAGTCAAGACCTCTTTCTAAGTAAAGTAACTTTTAACAAAGTGAGCTAGTGAAAAACATATTATATTGTTTAGAAGAAGGATTGGGGTTGTTGTTGATGTTGATGTTGTTTTTGTTGTTTTTGTTATTGAATATGACCATGGAGAGAGCGATCATAAAAAAATATTTCCTCACAAGAAAAAAAAAAATCTTCTCGACGACAATAAGAGTTACATCTCGGTTAGCTTATGCAGAAAATGCAAATTTCCCTCTATTTCTGATTTATCGAGATCGCACAGAGCACATGAAAAAGAGAATACATAGATAGGAAAACCCTTTCCGATCTGTTAATTATTTGAAAAGATCGCATAGGGTGCAGGGAAAACAACATACACAAATCCAAAAGAGTAGGAACCCATAAATAAAAAACTGAAAACCTAAATAATAACTCTGTAAAAATTTAAAAAGGCGTATTTGGGCTTTATACCTTTGGATATGACTGAAATGGATGTATCTTGGAAAAACATAAACCGTTTCAAGTGAAATGGAAAATTTTGCTAATTAAAACGACCACTTTATATGCAATGGAACAATCCTCTCAACCTAGAAATTTACGAAAATGGAAGAAACCAAAGATGAGGCAACACGACTTCACAATCTCATTCTACAACGAGAGTGGGTCTTCAGATGAGCTCTGATACCATGTTCGAAAACACATGCATTCCAACAGAGGATGAACACCTTCAATAACCACTCACACAACCAGATCAAAGATCAACATGCTGATGTTTTCACATGGTAAAACCCCTACGAGGAGACATCCATGACCCCAACCAACGTGGCCACTTGGAGCAATTTATTAATGCAAAAGAAAAAAATTACAAAAATATTTACAAGAGATTTTTTCACAATCGACCATTGGAAAATGACCCTCCATGATCTTTACATAGAGATCATGGACCAATCGAGTGTTAAGCCATGGATCAATGTAGCTATTAAGATCAAGGATAATATGAACCATTAGATCACTCTATGTCGGGAACATATCATGACTGTCGGATCACTCTATGTCGGGAACATATCGTGAGCGTCGGATTTCCTAACTACAAATACATACTAATGCATACTAAAGAAACACACTTTAACCTAATGACACATTATACCAAGTTGGTCTTAATTAACTCCTGTGTGTATAAATATCCTAACATACATTCCCTGGTTCTGCTAACCTACTAGAGTAAGCTCATTTCTATCTTAATTTCATTACTTAATCAATAAATAGTGTTTTTACCCACAGCTTAATGGAAACATCCTATTGTCTACCTATATTTGAAATAATTTTCTATGACACATTCCATCCAAGTAAATGGGCATACGAAACTAGAAATGAGAATGAACATAACTATACTTGGAGTTACTTAAAATTTCCTTAAATTTTGCTTATAAGAAGATATCATGTATTGTCCATCCATGATATAGAAATTTATATTTGGTTTATCCAAATCCTTTTTCCTTTCTATTTCAACTAGATTCTTATTTTTCATATTAATAGAAAAAATAATTGCATCTCTCATTGTTGTTGATAATTTTGTGGAAAAATATAATAGACACTTTCTTCATCCACTTTTCTAAATTGAAAAAGTGGAAAGATAGATAGATATACTTTGGCTATTTTGAGGGTGGTTACATGTTTCTAATTGACAACTAGCAAGAAAGTACTTATAGTTTGTTTCAAGGAAAGGCATGATTGTAAGAGATATATCCAAAAAGATTCAATTTTGTAGATTTAGGAGATTATAATGGCTATATCATGCTCTAAGGTTATAGGTGAAAAAAAGAATGTATAACAAAATGATTAATATATCTATTGTAATAATTTTGTATGACCCCCGGATGGGGTGCCACGTCGTGAAGACAGGACACGAGGAAACAAGTCGGGTTGCGCCATAAATAAGAGCCATCGGCTACCATCTCTTCACCATTAAAGATGGGAACGAGCCCCCGCAGCCATCACCAGTGGACGAGGCCTCTCAAGCGAGAGAATAGGATGGCACACCAACGCACTAAGAGCTTAGCCTTAACGGTCAAATTTGTCATAGTCATCCTCACCCTTATCAGTTGCCTCAACAAATATGAGAGGCATTTGTAAATTGCAGAGTCAAAAGTCGAGCTTTCGGAGAACTGGAGCAAGGCTAACCTTCCACTTCGAATTTCGGCCATAGCCAGGCTCCTCCACATGCCAAGAGCACGAGGACAGCCTCGCAGAGGCACAATGTGGTATGCTTTCAACTCTCATAGGAAACGACAGAAGAAATTTGAAAAGGCGTTGGCTCTGGCATCCACTCAAAGAACTAGGAAGCCCGGGAGACCTAGAACGCCTCCTATGGAATACATGGAGGAGATTACTCTAGATAATCCCATTCATGACTATCCAGAACATCTCCTTTTTACGATTCCGGATAACTAGAATCCCCACACCGATTTCGACAACGAAGCCAAGACTCAGGCTACAGAAATCTCACACAGCCACAGAGAAAATTACCCGATAGAGGAATTCACCACATGCTACGTTGAGGAAGAAGTCCCATGCAGCGCAGATGAAAAGGCCAACCCACCTAGCGGTACACCTCGTGAGGAAGTGGCACAGCAGGACAAGCAGCAAGTACACCAAGCTAGTAGCGCAAATGAAGGCAAGGAGGAAACTTATGCATAGTGGCCATTTCCCCTCACCCCTATTCAAGAAAAATGGTAGGACCAACCTCCATTCATCAACCCGGGGTACCTAGAACTAATCTTCGAAACACGAAGCATGGTGGACGACCAAATCTTCAAGACCATTCAAATCAACCAATGCCTTGACATGTTGTATGTTGCACACTCCAAGACATCCCTGAGAAGACAATGCCCTACGTACGTGCAGACTTATGTGATTCCAGTCGGATGGCGAAAGCATTTTGAAGCTCAAGAGATGACTGGTTAAAAGGTCTTGTGATGTCCATAGTTAGAAGTTTCATTTTGTTTCAAAACAGAGCTTTAGCTCGGTTAGATTATAGCAATGTTGTATGTAGGATGTTAAAGAACAGACTGAATCTAATGGTCATGCGTCCTGGTTTCCTTCAGGCAGGATGACACTCTAATAATTTTTGTTTGTTTGAAAGCAAGTGGCATAAAATGTCCAGCTGTCTCGGTTTCCTTTTTCAGGCGGAACAACTGGCATTACAACAAGACTTTGTAACTCTACGACTCTAATATAAACATGATCTTCCTTTTTTACTTTAAAAAAAAATAAAAATTGTAATATGACATAATCTTATTTCAAAATTTCTTTTTTTATATTAATTTGTTGATTAATATAGAGAATATGTAATCAATTTTATTAGTTTGGAAAGTTTCAATTTAAAATAGAAATATTAATCAATTCATATCATTTCTTTTATTGAAGATACAATATTATTAGTAAATGAACATTTGATGTTATAGTCTTTTTGTCACAAGAGTGTGGAAAACACCCTTACTTGGTGGTTGTGTAAACTAAGCAACAAATAAAAGTGAAAGTAGTAGAAATAAATGACTCGCATGTAATCATCCTACTCTAAAAATAAATCATAAAAGGAAATTAGCAAAATAATGCAACACCATGGGACTAACTTGATGTAGCTAGCTTGGATCCAAATTCACCCTTTGGGATGAGTCCTTTACCTCCCTCTGACTCTAAGCTTAGTAGAAAAAGTGATGGAAATCTCAATGGTAGAGGGACAAAGCTATTGTGCTAAATCTCCCTGGAGGAATTCCAGTAGCATAACCTTATTATGGAATTCATGTTAATGGTGTGACCTCAATGAATCCATTTATAGGTGAATGGTAGAGTTTATTTTAGATCTAGATTCAATATTAACTATACCAGTGCATTAATGAAATAATGGGATGATGATGGCTAAACAAGAATATATCAATCTCTATTAGTAGAAATAAGGGGTTGACAGGGTCCATACACACCCACTACACCTTTCTAGAGGTATAAGGGCATTAATGAATTGACAAAATAATACTTTTCTACTTTAGTATTATAGTGTAGATTTCAATGATTTTGCTATGACTATTTTGTGCAATTCATGGTTGACATGGCTCAATTCAACATGATTGAGGTCATATGATGATAAAAATGAGAATTATAACTATCATAATGAGATTCGTATATGAAATTACTCAAAACTGTATAGGTAAGAGAAATAAGGCTAATAACATTTGATTATTCCTTATATGAATGAAGTATTGTTACATACAATTCACAAAATACCACTTAAAAAGAATCATAGCCAAGAATCCTAGACATTTATCTTCCTAAAAAGGTTTATCTCATATGACCAAGTATTAAATAATGCCTTCAAAAGTGCTATTGCATATTTGAGCTTTCATATGAACATTAGTGCAAAATAAAATTGTGAATGGGTTTTTACCATAGTTATTTTAGTGATTAAGATTGAAAGATGATTAATTTAAATTCATATTAATTTATAAGAGGATAATTACTTTATACCTCAAAATATTTATTTAAGTACTATGCATCTATATGTTTATCTCAAAATTTTACATAAAGTTTGGGAGAAATTTAATGGTAATTATGATTTTAAAGACACAAAGATTATAAATGATTCCAAAGAAAAACACAATTAAAACACAATTATAATGATGAAAAACACAATTATAACGATGAAGAGAACCTTTTGATTATAAAAATATGTATATGTAAAGATGTGAATGAAAAATAATTAGATACTTGTTAAATCAATTGTGACCAAAGTTGTTCCACCTAAAAAGTATCTATGTAAGATATATTATAAAAGATTTGAAATTATGATAATTAATGTGAATGGTATCTTTTACTACCATATTTTCTATGTGATAAATTCTATAACTTTTTATATGGTAAATACAAGTTCTTCAATTTTGTTTGTAGTTAATTGTAATTGATATGATAGCAATCTATTTTAAAAGAATCGAGACCATGGTAAATAATGTCATTTAAATTTTTACTTTTATAATTTTTAGGTGTAAAAGTTTAGTGTTTTGGTTATGGTCATAAAAGTATTATAAAAATATATAACTATGAAGACGCGAGTGATGAATACTCATTAAATCATAATTTTTAGTGTAAAAGTTTAGTGTTTTGGTTATGGTCATAAAAGTATTATAAAAATATATAACTATGAAGACGCGAGTGATGAATACTCATTAAATCAATTGTGAACAAATTTGTCACATAAAGAAAGTGTTGATGATGTGAGATCTATTGTAAATGATATAAAACTATAATAAATAATTAAATAATGTGACTAGTATATTTTAGTTTTATATTTTCACCTTATAAAAGTGTTTAATGTTTTATAATAAAAGTATTTGAATTTTTTTTGTAATTCATTGTATTTGATATGATAATGAGCAATTTCTATAAAAGTGTTTAATGTTTTATAATAAAAGTATTTGAATTTTTTTTGTAATTCATTGTATTTGATATGATAATGAGCAATTTTAAAATAATTGAAATGATGGTAAATAACATGATTGATATTTTATACATGTATTTGTAGGTCAAAAAAAATTGTGATATTTTTTTTATTATTAGTAAAAGATAATGTAAATTTTATTAATATTGATTTACAACTTTGTTAATATTGAGATCCAATATTTATGTCAAATTCAATTTTAAAATTGAGTAAAAGAATTATGTATTTTATGTATTTTTTATTTTTAAAGTTTTTCTAAAAACATCTGCAACATTGTTATAGAAGAAATTTATGAAAAAATAGCCATGATAGTTGATTTAATATAAATATAGATCTATCATCCATTCTTTTGAAATCCCCATTTGCACTTTTGTTTTCAATTTTTTACTTTTAGAATCCATTGACAAGGAATAATGCACCTTTTTGCAACCAATAGAGGTTGTCCCTAGTGAAAGGTCCAAATTAGGCCTCACATTAATTCAAATAGGGAACCCATCTAGATTTTGGCCCAATAACAATCACTAGTTTGAGTTTTACTAGTTGTAGTTTGGTTCACATTATAATCTGGTGTGATTCATGTAATACTCTGTAGCGAGAAGATTGATTGAGCGTGAGAGAAAATCGGTTGGTCCAAGAGTTAAAGAAGCTTGTAGCTTGTTTCCTTCATCTTGGTGGCCTCATAACCCATCTTGGGGGTGGTACATGAACTAGATACCTACGGTTGGGTAGAAAATTTCTCTTACATACATATTTTATTGGATTATCTTCAGTTAAAAGATAAGTGCCTTATCGTTGTTTATTAATATGATAATCTTATGTTTATTCTTTGTTATGAAAATCAATGTATATTGCATGTTGTGTGTGATTATGCTTATTATCTTCGCTACATTTTAACTTTCTCACTTGCACATACATTTTATTAAATCCTATTCTTCTCGAGAGGCTTATTTGGTTGTTATTATGGGGATATGGTTTTTGAGGACTGTAATTTGGAAACATGTATCATGGTTGTAACGATCTTTTGATTAGGATTACTAGGTAGGGATGCTACAATTCGGTATATTTCCTGAAATGATTCTTTCCCAATTGAATATGGTCTCATCCTCATAAAATATGTTAAGGACAAGTGTCCACTTTACATAGAAGTGGGTTGTGTCCTCTTTCCCATTCAAGTTTCTCATTCAAGTTGGTCATTAGGAACATGAAATCATGGACATGCGAATCGAAGTTTTCGGTGGAACATCATCCTAAGGAAAATTTATTGAATGCCTTAGTCTTATGCCACCATTTATCTAATGTTTTATATAGATCATTTTCCTCTATGTGGGCATCCAACTTTTCCTTTGTTTATTTTTTCATGCGATAGAGGAGACTATACATCTAGTGAATGCTAGCAATATAAAAAAGAAACAGGTTATCCTTACTTAGAATAGATGCGACTATCTTAAATATATGTGTAATTAGTTAATTACTTTATTAAATTCAAGAAAAGGAAGACTCATCCCTGATAATCACTCTATAGAGTTGTGGTCCTTAGACCAATTGTTAATGATCTCTTTTCCCTTCAATAAGTTCATAATATTTAGGGGTATGACCTCTTTATACATGATCATGAAGAGATGGGAAACAAGCTAAAATTAGACTTCTTGATTCATTTGATAAACGATGATTCTGAGGTTATTTTTATCATAAGTGTTGGTGAGATGTTTTGAATTGTTGGTTCTAATATGTCTTGATACTTGCAAGTCCACACCCGTCATTGCCCAACTCATTCATGGTGGACCCCACCTATGTTCGTTAATTGTGCATCTAGTAAAAGAAACATCATGCACTATTACTGGACTCTTCTATCCAAGACCTTTCTAATGACTACTTTATTTTTGAATTATGAGTCTTGAGTAGAATTTATAGGCATTTTAATATCACCCAATTTCTCCTTCTTCACACCCTTCAACTAGGCACAATTTTTAGCTATACATGTGCATCGTTGCACCTGCTCCTTTGAGATTTTGATAGGATCTCAAACAAGTTGCTTCATGACCATATTTTTAACATTATTGTCAATTTTGAGCTTCATTTGAGCTCCAGGATGTTAGATATATCCTGATGAAGTTTAAGGCCAATTTATCTTTTTAACCTTGAATGCTACATGTGCCTTCTATGTCTTCATGTGCATTTTATGTGCCCATATTTTTGTTTTGACTACATAGATGTCTTTTATGGATCAATATGTCTCTATAGACAACTCTTGTGCCCCAATAAGATTCCGAAGAAGGAATTTATGGCTTTCAGAAGTTAACTCATCTCAAATTTACCTTCCATTGTTTGACTTGTAACTTCCTCATATAAGCTCTGTGTGATGAAAAGTTTAAACCATTAGAAATCTCTCTCCAAGATCAATAATTTTTTATGCAAACACTATATGTCCTAGAAGTACATACACTTTGGTATGAATTTGATTTCCAAAAAATGTTTGTTTAGGCCTAGGCCTCCAAAAATGACCTACAAAAACATGACCTGGAAATCAATGCAATTTTCCAGTAATTTTTATTAATTTATGAAAACTTTATGCTAATATCGTTAACTGGGATGTTGACATGGAATCCTAGTCCATCTATCAATTTAGGGTGGTTCCATGTCATCTCCTTTCCACCTCGTCCCTTCCCCGTTGACTTCTTACCTCCCTCTTCCTTCTCCTTTATATTTTTCCTCCACTAGAGCGTGCATTATCTTATTTTTCAGGCCCCACTGCCCTTGGTTTCCTATGTGGCATATTTTTAATGGGTCATGGGGATGGGCGGGACCCTTCTCATACCCATTCAATTTGGTGCTCAAATTTTCATGTCATTTTAATTGAACGAATAAGGCTTGGGCGACGATCAATTGTCGCAATCTTGATCGACGATCATCATTGTATCACGCCCACCCAACCTTACCAACCGTTAACAGGGGGGATGTTGCAAAGAATACTAGTGTTAATCGATGTGGTGACCTATTGAAATTTGGTTGATTTCACCCCCCTCCCCCCCTTTGTGGTTTCCAAAAGAACTAGGGGAACCCCCGCCTCATGGTTCTGTGGGGCTTAGACTCCTGGTTCAACCCGAACAGGAGAGCGCCCGCGACCGTGGCGCCAACTCACCTGCCACATTTGTTTTTTTTTCCACCATGGAAATACATGTCATCATTCTTCCACATCATATGACACACGACCTCCACATCATGATGGCATCATCGTATGGAAAAATTCTCAATTTTTTCCAATTCTGTCTATTTTCAAAATTTTCCAAATATGCCCAATTGCATAATTTCTTCTGGTTCGCCACTTAAGTTCTAAAAATAATATTCATGTAATCAATTTTGGCCCTACCTATATTAATTCAACCTATTCCCACAAATTTTGACCCCTTCACATCAAATTTACCATGAATTCTCATGTGCAAATTCGGGCTTTTTCCCAATTTCGCTCCAATTTTGTCATGGGCGCCATGACCGTTCTGTAAACTCAAATTTGGCCATATACAATCCCAAATTTCCCCCAATTAGAGATTAAAATTTATCATTTTCAATTCCTCAACTTGAATCTTTCAAACTACCCATGAAATTTCCCCAAATTCAGTACAGTAATTTTATCATACATGTTGGAGACATCCTCTACAAATTAAATTTTTATGAATTCCTACTTCAACACTCTGTTATTGGGCCCATGTAGGCTCAGTGTAGAAATTGGAGCTATGATTCCACATTGTAGCATCCACAGCCCCAAGTTGGGAAATGTCACACAAAAATTTCCAACTCTGATACAATTTAATTAAATTATCATGCTCTACATATGAACAAACATGCATTTCTAACAACAAAAATCCATAAACATAATTATAACAGAAATTCTATAACATAATACACAATTATTCACATAGTAATTAAATCAAACACATAAAAGGCACTTATTTGTATAAATAATCCACCAACTGCATGCATACCTCATACTTTCCTTCCAGCCATAGACTTTGTTGCTCATAAAATCTCAGCAACATGTCACCCTCAATATAGGGCTAAAACTCCACCAGGGAAAAGGAATCCTAAGCCAAGCTAAGGTCCATCAATGGTAGAATAGTTAAAACTATGGTGCCAACACTAGCAGATAATGCATAGCCTCTCATTCCCCACATGCCTGTCCTACCTTGGGAATTGTGCCCCTTCTCTGCTCAATAGTTATTCGGTTGCCCCACTTCCCTTCTAGGGCTTCAAAAATAGGTTGGACAAGAAGTATTAAAGCCCTGTAGCTGCATATTCGCACATTGGGACAAAAATTCCCAATATTTCTCTCACCCAAAGAGAATTCTTATAGGCCTGACAACCTACCTCTTCAACCCATACCACCAAGGATTTATAGGGTACTGTAATATCCATAGCTCCACTCTCCCATGATGGCCATCCCCATAGAGTTAATGAGAAGGATAATATGAATGATAAGAATGATGGGAATTACATTAAATCCCCATATTATATATGCATGTACCCTTTATGACACTTGGCACCCAAGGAGCTATGTTGTCCCCCCACTTGTAATTTGTTCCTCTTCCATGGGAACTTAGGATAAGTAATTATATAAGACTTTAGGACTTAAGAATATTATTATTTTATTCATATACTTAAGTCCATTGAATTATCCCCTCTTCCCTAAGCCCTTATCCCCCTTTCGCTCTCATGGAGTCTTAGGGCCCCATACTCTTTCGTTTGACCTGGTCTACAACAGTGATGTATTTTATGACTGATTAGATATTATAATGATAAGCTCATTGGCCTTTTAGCATCTAGGCTCTCTGACCTAATGATCACATAGGAACTCAGGCCCATAGTATCTTGGCTCACCAACTTATAAATATATGTACATTTACAAATGGGGTTCATCCTGGGGGTATTATACAGTCAGGTCCAGATTCTTCACACGACCCTATGGATGTCGAAGAAGAGGTCACTTCGTTCCATAGCATGAGTTTCATTCAAGAATAGGTTGTGCCCTTCCTTTAGGATCCTCAACAATGTTGCACAATCCTACAACTATATCTAGAGAATACAAATGTTTTACCCTTATTGCCTCAAAATATTCAAGAGATACTTACTCGTAGCTTCCAGGCTAGATCTCCCAGTCCAAATGGTGCTGGCAGCCCCAAATTTTCTGAGAGGTCAATTGCAAGTGGCCAACCACTTGCCTCGAGGATACCAGTAAATCATCCCATCAACAATGAAGATTTGACGACTTGGACAACACCAAAACTATTGAATTTCATAAGAGCTTATGCTACCCAGATAGAGAAATGCCTTGTTTCTGTAGAGTAGACCAATGAATAATTAACACAACATAGCTAACACTTGAGGCATGAGTTAGAGACGGTGTCACAAGACCACAACCAATCATACACCTTCTGGGAATAGGCTCAATCATAACCAGTTGCTGCCTCTAGGAAGTTATATGAAGTTTGGCCTAAGTTCCAACAGGATGCCCCTTAATTGCCAGAAGATATTACTTTGGTTTCCCCAACACAACGTGTTAAATTTATTGCAAATGCATGGTCCCAGTTGGCCAAGAAAAAAGATAGTCTACAGGAGAAAATGGAAGCAATTTGGTTGAAGGAGACAGAGGAACTGAGAGATATTCTTAAGAAGATCATGCAAGTGGTTGCAGAAGGGGATACCATTCGGTCCTCCCTTCATGACCATACTGATGAATGCATCAAGATTTTTACCATGGTTAACGATTGGGTTGGTTTGTTGGAAACCAGGAATAAGCCAATAGAAGAATTGAGAGCTTATATTCAGTAGATGAGGATGGGATTCGAGACCATAACAGATCCTATACTGTTGCAAGATGTGTTCGTTGAAATCTAAGAGGCCGACAATCGACTTGATGAAATGTTTGAAGCTATCCAAACCGAAAAGAAAGAACTCCAGGAATTCAAACATGCAGTTCAATCTGTGTATTTCCAGATGCATCAATTGGATTATGTTGCAGACAAAGAGTGGCAGGCTTTGCTAACCACTAAGCCTGCAGAACTAGATGTTGTTGTGGCCCAAGAGTTTGTTGTGAGAGCTTCTATTTTGGTTCGAAAGTGATCGGACCGCTTGGAGAATTATGACCACTTCCGCTAACAAGCCCTTAAGTTTATACCAACTTTGGTTCTTTCGTGTAATATCCCCAAGGATGAACCCCAATTGCATTTATGAATTGTAAACATGTTTGTAGGCTGGTGAGACGAGCAATTATAAGATGATAGGCCTATGTATTATTAGGCCGGAGAGCCTAGGTGTTAAAGGCTAGGAGCATGTTTTTGTACATGTAACTATTCATATCAGTAATATAAAAACATCGTTGCGTGTAGAATGAACACAAATAAAGAGTGATGGGGGACTAAGCTTCCACTAGGATGGGTAAGGGAGAGGGGGATGAGAGGTTGGAAAGAGGGGCTAAGCCTAAGGGCTTAAGACCAAGAGAATAATAATAATTTATTATTATTCCAAAATCTGATTAAAGGGATATGTCTTATCCTGACTTCCAGGGAAAGGGAACGAATGTTAAATGGAGTGCATGTAGCTCTAGGAAGACTAGTGTCGACCTAGGTGCATGCAGTTAAAACTGAATACTCAGCTCATGTTGGGGGTTCACTCCCCATTCTTCTGTCCTATGTCTAACCCGTTTGGCCTCTGTGATCGACCTCTTCATACCCACACACTTATGAGAAACCACTCACTAGGGGAAATCCGACTCGTGTTATCATGTGAAACCAGCATGTCTACACGGGCCAAAACCAAGTTCGTACCTTAACCATTTTTGGATTGCTGCCTTTTTCCTGAGCCGTATTGAACCGTTATTGTTGTCCTCATTTTTATTGGAATTTAGTGGAAGGGTGGTTGAAGAGGCAGGTTGTTAGGCCTGTGGTTGAAGAGGCAGGTTCTCAGGCCCATGGTTGAAGAGGCAGGTTGTCAGGCCAGCGAGAAAATCTCTCCAGGTGAGAGATTTGCTAGGAAGTGATTTTATCCTAGAGAGAGTCCAACACCAGCTATGGAGTTCTGAGAATTCCTGATCCACCTGTTGTTGAGACCATGAAAGGGGAAGTGGAGTAGTTGATGGACTATGGAACAGTGAAAGTGCATATTCCCGAGGTGGAATAGGCATGTGGGGAATGAGAGTCCATGCGTAGTGGGCGTAAGAAGGTGCCTGGAGAGAATCCTTCCAGTTGCACTGCGCAGTTTCCTGTGACCTCAGTCTAGTCTAGGATTCCCTTGCCCTGGGTGAAGCTTAGTCCCAGCTCAGGGGTGACCCACTGCTAAGCGTGATGAGTAGAGTGATCTAAGGCTGGGAAGTTCATGGAAGGTCTACACGCAGTTGGTGGTTTTACTCCAGTTGAAAGATAAGTATCATTTTCGTGATTAATTATATATGTTATGCATGTCTATGATTCTTGAATGTTATCATGTATTCTGTTACATGTATGAATTACTGTTAATTCCAATTGAGTCTATATGACAGCAGTAACTCTATGTTATTTGATTTAAATTCGTCAAATATGCATGTTATATATATATGTATGTTCCGCAATGGCGTTGCCCAGCCTGTTAGTGGATGGGGACGTTACAAATTGGTATCAAATCTAGTTTGTTCGAGACAAGGTGTTTTGGTAGCGTTACCCAACAGTGGTGTTGTTGGACGGGGGTATGCTAAAAATTGGTATCAGAGCTAAGTGA
>SNQJ01S0028506.1:75931-100481 GCA_010110895.2 Picea sitchensis | reverse complement strand
ACATTTCTTGTGTTTGGTTTGCAAGTTAGGCGTAGCTGGAGTTGGAGCTAGGAACTTGGCCCTTAAGGCCCAAATTTATATTTACCCTAATACATTTATTTAGGTATTTACTATAACTAATAGGAGTATTTATTTAAATTTATGGATGGGTAGGTAGGCCCTTGGTTCCAGATTTTGAACCAGGGCTCTGATACCAAATGTAATAGCCAAATTAAATAAACAACCATTTAATTTACAACATAATAGTAAAATTCAAGAAATTTCTATAATTTAGCACATTTGCCTACCTATTTATCAATTATAATAAAATTTTATAAGAGATTAAAACAATGCATAATTTGAAATAAATACCTAAACCTGATGCTATTAACCTCCGTTTGTCCGCCACTTACCTCCTTGACTGCTTCTGCAAAACACTGCCCAAAACCTAGTTCCTCCCTGCCAACTAGGTAACTCCCTAGCTCCAGGATATCAACAGATATCCTGGCCCCTGTGCCCAAAACCCCCAGCAACCCCGGTGCACTGATACAATCCCACTCCCAAAATTTCACCTCTCTCTGCAAATCCAGAGCTCCCAAAATCCATTCCCCCCAACCTCATGTAGAATAACCTCCCGTCAACCTCCTTCCCTTCCTTATCCCTCCTTCACCGATTTCCCCCCGCCTCATTTACTCCCTACCTAACTCATTTATTACCTTCTTATCCTTTCCCGTTAATGCCCCTTATCCCATTTATTTAATATCTTATCCTCCCACAATTATTAAGTTATCCCTTGTTGTGTACGTAACTTTTCAATTTAACTATATAACTTATTAATTTATTAAATTTAATACTCATGTTTTTAAATGTAATAGGTAGTTTAATTAATCAAATTGCAACCATTAATTAATCAATAATTATTTAATTAGTTTTATTATACCTATCCTGTTTAATTAATACCATATTAAGACGATTAATCCCCTAATTAATTTTTACTTAATAATCCTTCACATTTGTTCAACTAGGGTTGTTACATGACCATCCTTATTTATGGTCCGGCCAGGCCCTGTGGGATGTGGCACTTGAGTGTTGTGTGCCACCCCATCCGAGGTTGGGGAGTCTCTTTTCACTAGATTTTGGCATCGATCTGAGAGTTCAGAGCAAGGTGAAGTTTGGGAATTCCAGTGAATGTGCTTGATCATAGTGACCACTCTTTCATTTGCCAAGTGATCTGCAACTTTGTTTGCGTCCCTTTTTACATGAGAGAGGATGATGGTGAGGCTGGGTCATAGGAGGGAACCAAAGTCCTCCAAGAGTCCTGAGAGTCTCCATCTGGGTGAGATTTCTAGGGGGTGTTATCCATGAAGGATTTTTGTTATGAGCTGGATGATGATCTGGGAGTCCCCTTCTGCGATGATCTTGTTGAAGTGGTGTTCTATTGCGACCTTGATTCCTCTTAAGAGGCTCCATAGCTCGGCTACATTATTATGTTTGGAGCCCATAAATCCTGTTGTTAGGTGGATGATTTATCCATTTGAGTTCCTGAGGACTGCCTCGAAGCCCGTTGGCCCCGTGTTCCCTTTTGAATCCCCGTCAAAATTAATTTTTATGAAACCAATTGGTGGGGGGTTCCAGGTGGTTGGGCTGCTGAGGTGACTAGTGACTGCTGCAGAAGGGGGGGTGTCAGCCAGACTAAGGTGCCAGTTGTGAAGTATAGCTTGTTCGCCTGGGCTACAATTTAAGTCCTTGTTTTTCCAAAGCCCGCTCTTGATCGTTTTCCAAATTATCTTCATGATTCTTTCCCAGGTTGAGGTGGGAGGTGAGGATTTTGATTGGAAAATTCTTTTATTTCTTTCCTTCCAAATTTTCCAGAGAGTGAAGCCCGAAAGTAGTTGCCAGATGTGAGCAAGGTTGAGTATGATGAGTCCATTCCAATCTATTTTGATAATACAAGCACCATCAATATCTCAAAGAACCCGGTGATGCACTCCAAGACGAAGCACATTCCAATAAAGTATCACTTTCTACGGGAATAGGTTGTAGAGAAGAACATCAAATTTGAATATGTGGGCACAAAAGAACAAGTGGAAGACATGTTTACAAAATCGCTTGCAAGGGTAGCCTTTAAGTATCTTCGCCAGAGACTCAGAGTAATTTCTACTCCAAAATGAATTTTTTTTAATGCTTATATTATATGTCTTAGATTTACACGAGGAAGAACCATAAAGAGGAAAATTAATGTTGGGAGATCAGTTTCAGGAAGAGTTCAGTCAGGGGGAGTATCCCCAAGGATAGTTCATTTAGGGGGAGCAACCCCAGATGGAAAAATACCTTTTCCACTAATGGAAAAGGGGGAGAGATTTATCAGATGCAGAGAACAAAGGCATGGTTCTAGGGGGGGCGATGGTCACAGGGGGAGCATGAGTGACATGAATTCAATATTTCATAAGAGAGTTTCTATCAATGCCAAAGGGGGATATTGTTGATTAATTGTGTTGGTTGTCATTGATGTCAACCCTTGAATAAATTCTGGTAGCAAATTTCAGTAGCACAATGGTTTGGGTATGGACCCAAGTTTTTTTTATGGATAATGGTATGAATTTCGATATATTTGCAGGTAATACTATTCTAGATGGATAACACATGTCATTCAATTTTCAGTGGTATGTGGAACGTCACATAACTCCTCACAGTTAGAGAGTTATGGCCATGTCAGGTTGGAGAACTCTCATGAGTCATCTAGAAGCCCCAAAATGTCAAAGTAGTCAAAGTGGTTGCAAAGAAGAAATTATTTAAATAATAAAGTGAAGTGAATAGTGTACTATAAGTCAAAGTGGATACAAAAGAAATTATTTAAATAATAAAGTTAATGGAGAAATTACTAAGTGGACAAGTGGTTAGAAGTGAGTTAGCCCTAAAATAAGGAAATTGGGTTAAGATGGTTAGAAGGTAACCCCTTGAAGAAGCTACATGAAAGTATAAATAAGAGGCAAGGGTCTCTCATTTTTAATAAAAAATTGAGCATATTGAATATATACAAGTGACTGAGGTAACCAAAGGATATCTAAGACGAATTTCAAAGGGAAGGTGAAGTAAATAAGGCCCAAATTCAAGGGAGGATAAATTATTTTGATGATGTTTTCTAAGGTATGTTATTTACAGGTCATCTCACCATTTTCGCAATAATTTTTTTTCTAGAATGATTCAGACCGTGAAATTGGGAGGTTTTTGAGGAAACATATCCAAGTAGATTTGATACAAATTTCATCTTTTGGGTCGTTGTAGTTTTGGAGTTACACTTCGTGGAAAATAGGGTTTGTGGCTAGTTCTGAAACTAGTCTAAAACATGTGTTTCGGGTAAAAACGTCATAAATTATTCATAAGAGATCCAAATTTAGTATGAACAAATGTATTGGTTAGAGTACAGTTTGTAGTATTTTGTGTACAATTTTCGGATCCATACAAATAACATTCTATGCGGGGAACACTGTACAAGTTCACTCTCTAGAATAAGCCAGAATTCAATAAGGTATTCCATTTTTTCTATAACGCCTTTTATGAGAGGATCCAAGTAGTGAAACTTGGAGGAATTGCATAAAAGAAACTGAAGAACATTTTGTACTATTTTCAGATCTTCATTCATTATAGGTACATAGTTATGATTATTGCAAGTTAGGGTTGTTGACTAATCCAAAATTAGTCATGTGAGACTAAAGTAAATTTTGATGAAAATGCTAGTCTCTTGTTGTTAAAGTGAAGGAAGGTTTGCAAGTATGTGATCATATACACCAAGTCTATTATAGAGTTAAAAATCAGATTTGGATGATGAAATTGATGAGGGCTTTTGGTTGAGGTACATGTTGCGTACATGGTTGAGATAAGTAGTTGATAAGTTGGCAGATACATGACGTGTATAGTTGCCGATGTCAGTACATATTGATGATTCATAGTTTATGTGTATTTGATGCATGATTGGTACATATTTTGTGCATGGTTGATGCACTCATTGATGGTACAGGTTGAGGTATAGGTTGGTGCATTGTTTATGCACTTGTTTATGGTACAGGTTGATTACATGTTGTTTGGTATAGGTTGTTACAGGTTGGTTGGATGAAGGTTAGTGGTATAGGTTGTTACAGAGGTATATATCAAAGTGATAATGTGATAGTGGTTCCATCATTCTACTTCTACGTCAAGGAAGTTGGACGAGGAAAGGACACATGGTTGTAGCCACCTTCCTGTTGTAGCTGAAGAACATAGGGGGTTGTACCCTCCTTCTGGTTGTAGCCAAAGAATTGGGGAGTTGGAGCTTCCCTCATGTTGTAGCCTAAGAAACTAGGGGGTTGGAGCCTCCTTCCAGTTGTAGTTGGAAAACAAAGGAAGTTGGTGCTTCCAATGAATGTAATTCTTAAAGATATAGAAGAAAAAACATTCTGTGGTTTTCTCCCGCTTTTGGTTTCCACATAAACAAACTGGTGTACTATGTATGTGTATGATTTCTCATTTGTTCATTGTTTATTTACTCTGAAACTATTGGATGGTAATGCTACATTGATATAACACTTGCATTTGTGGTTAAAAAGGATTGAATTAATCTATTACTGATTCATCCCTCCTTCTCAGTAATCCAACAGATGTTATATTATAATTATGTATAGATAGATGTTATTGACTAGTTTCTCTTGAGTGTGGAGGACTCTTGACTGATTGAGGATGTCGATGGCGTCAATGGACCTACTTGGAATATTGATCGAGTCAGGGAGTGGAATGTATATGGTTTGAGTATTTTTTTTATTGCATATGTGACATATGACGAGGTATATTCTGATGTTGTTTATGGATCGTTGACATGTTTCATTGATGGATGAAGGCTAACGATTTCTTGCTGATCATAATCACATTTAGAGTAAATGGGTCATGCATGAAAACCAGAGATATTGAGGGAGAGGTGTGACAACAACCCTGCCGCAACCTACTAGAACTCCTGTCGTGGCTCGAACTGTAGGTTAACGATTACCTAGTTCGAGAAATCCACAATGTTGTGAGGGTAGACTGAAACAGTCACTCATGAAGATTCTAAGGGGCACACAATAAGGCAGGGTCCTTATTTTTGAGAGGCCCTTAGTCTCCCACAAGTTTGCGTAACAGAGTTTTGACTCCAAGGGTTAGACGTCTCCCAAAATAATTTAAAAGGTGAGTGGCACCCTTGGAGCACATAGTGCATCTTGAAGGGCATGTCATATAATTGAAACATGCATAAAGGCGAGTGGCACCCTTAGAGAATGTAGTGCATCTTGAAGGGCACGTCATGCTGCTTAAACATAGATGAGTCAATGAACCTAGGTGCCTAGAAAATAATATTTTACCTTGACATGGTGAGCCTTAATAATTATGTATAAGTAAAGTTTATTAATTATAACCTTTCCCTTGAAACTTTGCTAAACCTAGTTGAATTTAAACCCTAGGTCTAAGTAGGATATGCAGAATACAAATTAATTAAACAATTAATAAAGGGGGGATGAAGAAAAAAAAAGAGGGATTTTTTTTTTCTAATTTAAAGGAATATTAAAATCTCTAAAAAATTTAATTGTTGTCTATTTGCAAAACTTGCTAAATTCGAACTTAGAAAAAAAGGAAATTTAAATGCAAAAGGAATGTGGAACATAGAGAGGAATCTAGTCTAGAGAAATTTCCTAAAATGAACTCAAATAAGCTTTAAGAAGGGTGTCAATAATTAAAGGAAATGGAGGGAATAAAGGGACAACAAGGAGCGTTTTTAGGAGTGCTTTTAGGTGGGTGATGGAAATTGACAATATAATTTAATTAATTAATTGAATTTCTGGTGCAACTAAGGGATTGGGTGACAAGTGTATGGGGGAGAATATTTCCTAATTAAATTTTAATAAAACTAATTTAATGTGAAAATGGAAAGGTCACTAAGACAAACACTACAAACAAAATGGCAAAGAAGAGGAATGGGGACTAATTGGCAAGCATAAGGTTATGCTGTCGGATTTTTATTGACCGATTTTTTTTTATTGTGGGAGTTGGGATATCCATATTGAATAGAGAGTGGTAGCTTGACCTTGCGAGGTGAGATGGGAGACAGATTATTCTCTAGTTTGTGCTCTTGGCTCCTTTGCAGCTCAAGGAGCTCATGGGGGAGAAGAGTACCCCTAGCATTGGTTGGGAGGTACCGGTGAGGTCTCATTGGTTAGCAAGCAGGAGATGGACAGAGTGCAAGTGTGAGACATCCACTTCAGATTCATCTCCTTCGGTTATGGTACACATATAGATTTCAAAATTGTAAAGTAGTTTCATTTTGTATCTGGATTTATGCTTAGATGGAAGGTGGTAATGGTTTTCTTGTCTGTGTGTGTAAATTTTGGGGTTTCTTTCCCTCTTTCTTTTACTGCCTCTACTTCTTCCCAGTTACAGAATGTGTTCATAGCTGAATCTTTTCCTTTGGGGGTTTTCAAAATCTCTTAGATGGTTTCCCTTTCCCATCTCAGACTCTGCGTTTTCTTTATGCCCAAAACCTTCAACCCAACTGAGTTTTTTTTATCTAATCATTTTGTGGTTTTACTCTGCATTTGTTTTTCCTTTGCGTGCTCTCTCGATTTTACTTTACATGTCTTGTTGGGTAACTCCCTTTCCTTCCCTTCTCATCTGTGTGGCTAGGGAAATACATAGGCCGAAACCACACAAATTTTTGTCTCTCTGCATTTTTTCTATCCATTAAAACCCTGTTGATTTAATTGTTGTCTTAAGGGAAATCTAGAAGCGTCGCTCCCTTTTTCTAAGAAGTTGATTTTTATATTTCATTCTGTTGTTAGGTAGATTTAGTGTTCATTTATTTAACCAGAATCAAGTCGTGGTGCGAGCTTGACTCGCAACATGCTGTGGATTTATTTTCTCCCTGTATTCGTGCCTCCCTGGCGTTTTTATTCCCTTGGTTTATCACTGTGTGTTGATAGTCATCTATCTAAGCTGGAATCCCATATTTTTGTGGGTATTTTGTTGTAGGTCAGGAATCATCCTTTTTCTTGTTGTTGATTACAGTTCAACCAAGGGAATTGTGGGAAAATTTATGTATGTACTCCACCTCAGGATTTCCTTTTTGTGCTTGCCGAAACCTTTTTAAAACCATTTTAATTTCTATAGGAATATCGAGTATGTTCATTAGAGACACTTCGTTGGCACTCCTTGAGGTCTTTTTGTTATCCCTGAACACTTGGATTGATGTTCCCTTACCTTTAACCTCTGCCTTTTTGGCTACAACTCATACCCACACCAATTTCTTGTTGCCTGTATTCTTTTATTTAAAAAAATTTCGTTATCAGAAATTGCTCTATAACAGGGTCTGGATAGAGGACTGGATGAAGGTCTGGATGGAGAACTAGATGAAGGTACAGATTGAGGATCATATTAAGGTTTGATTGAAAACTAAATCATTTTCTCACAAGTTCAGGGGTTGGAATAAATTCTGGAACTCTTCCTTTGGATTCTTAACTCAGAATGTAGCTTAACCTCTAATTATCTATTAATTGTTACAGTAGATTGGTCATTTTTAATTCCTTTAAAAAAATTGAGAAAAATAAATGCACTCTTATTTATGGAAGAATAATTTAAGGTCTTCCTTGAAATTTATTTAATGGATATGTAAGCTGTTGAATTTTTATTTATTGCCCTTGTTGATTTTCTTAGTTTTATAAAATGTGTACATGATGAAAGGTAGCATGTTAAATATTTGTATTGTTTAATAATGGCTGATCTCCTTTTAATGCTTAGTTGGATATGTAAAGTAACATGATGTCCTTACGTGACGGGTGATAATTGATATTCTTATGGATCCCTTAGAAATGAGTTTAGCTTAGACTCGTTGATTGTAATTCTACTTATGATTCTTAATTTTTATAGAGCACTGCCTTATATGAATTTCACTTAATCATTAATTGAAGGATGGATTGAGTAGATTAGATTAGACCCCGTACTATGATGAATTATCTTGATGTTAATTGATGATTTTCCTTATGAGACGAATTGAGCAATTTATGGTTTATGATGTGATGTGTCATTATTAAAGGAATGCATCAGTTATGGGTTGTTGTTTATTATGTTAATGTGTTGATATATGCATCGTTATTCACTGCAATGGTGTGCCATCTTATGTCGTGTAGGTTGTTAATGTGTTAATATTGTTCATTAATATGTCGGATGATGCGCCAACATTGTCATTATTAATTGTAATGTATATTTCCTAATGCAAAAAAAAAAAATTGGTTGTTTTAACAGAGGGCCATTACCGCTTAAAACAAAGAGGCTCGATATTTTATGGCCAAAATAAATAATGAATAGACTGCAAAAGTAATCAATCATAAATAAAATTTGTTGATTTTATTTACCTACGTGTAGGGTGGATCACTGGAAGACTGTGTTGTCCCAACGCCCAATCTTTTTCGGTGTTCAACAATAGTTACAAAGCCTTGCTAGAAGCCAAGCCTCAAGTCATCCTTCGTTGGCACTACCTTTAACCAATCAGCCTACAATTTTGCATAAGATCATCAATTTATATTTTTTGGTGAAATAGAAACAAATTTATATGCAATTTATTATTTGGATACAATATTTCAGTTATTGATACTTACAATTCATGCCACCAGATTCGAATAACCACTAGGCCCAAGCTTGTGTTGGCCATGCTTTTATAGTCTGGAATTTTTTTCCTTTGATGTGTATGGCAGCCTATGAAAAGATTGAAATACATTAGATGTTGCAAATTTCATATAAAAATAAAGAGTAATAAACATATAATTACATTGTTCAAGTTACTGCATACCTTCCTGTGCCCGGTGGTAGATTTCCATATTTTCTTAAAGTCCTCTCCCTTCCATCATCCAATAGGGACTTCCACTCCCTTACTGGAATCATTGGAGGTCGCTCATACCTAGGGTTTGTTTATAGATGAACCCTATATTGTCCCCTCACAATCTTCATATGTTGGTCGAATTTCTTGAGGACCTCCGCTCGGTTGAAGGTCTCAACACCGAACAACCCAATCAAGCGGATAATTAGCTCATCTTTTAAATGTTTTCTTTATTTATCCGACCCTATGTGGATGGTGGGACCAAACATATCTAGTGACCAATCATTTAGAAGTTTAAAAAAAAAATCATTTCCTACAAAACGATCATGCCATCATTAGTTTAAAAAGAATGATCTATGAATAAATTTCAATAATATTATATATAATAGTTAAAAAAATTCTATTAATACCTAGGATATTCTCTATATTTATGGGAATGGGATTTTCTTCCACTAAAATTGTTGTCTGTATTGTTCTCGTGCCAACAACACAGAAAGATCCATGAAATGTTTCTTGAGCAATATCAATACTACTCTCTGATGCATCGATCCCCTGGCCCTATTCTACATGGTCTGTCATGCATCGAGTAGTAGAGGGTGCACCCACATATTTCCTCTAAGGTGTCCTGCTATGTGTTTATGACTATTCATCTGAAAAAAATGGCACATTTTCAGATGCACGTGGGGTTAGATGCACATGATGTGAAGACTCATCAGTAACATCAATAGTAGTAGTAGGCCCCTCACCAGGATTATGTGGACGCAAATACTCCTATAAAAACAAACCATGTTTTAGTTCATGACATATACATGTATAAAATATAAAACCATAAAAGAATTCATCTTCTAATTAAATATCTCATAGCTTACATTCAATGACCAAGGTCTCATCATCAAATGATCAATCTTTTCTCTGATCTCCTTCATTTGTGGCTGAATGAAAACAAAATGAAGGATTTCCACTTTTTTTTTTATAGACTTCTTTAATGTCTAAAAGGGATTAAGAAATGATGCGATCTCATCATCGTACATTATCTCATCCACATCCATTTCTATGGATTTATCTGTTAATGGATACATAGCTTGTGATAGAAATATAGAACACATTAATATCGAAAAAATCAATATAGAAATATATGAAACCAATAGACTCATAAAAAAACGTAATAATACAACACATTTAATTTGTAAAATTACTATGGGTTATACTTGATGGGTTGAGGATGGTGTCCTCTGATCTATCGGGGACTTGCTTCGATCAGGTGCAACCTGCAACAAAAATATTGAAAACATTAATATCTAAATGAAATAAATAGACTCTCAAAAAAACATAATTTAAAAACACATTGCTTATAATTAATTTGTACAATTTACAATGGGGTATACCTGCTTCCCTGACAATGGTGTCATCTCATCCATTAGGGACTTGCCCTGATAAACAACCTGCAACAAAAATATTGAAAACATTAATATTGAAATGAAACCAATAGACTCTAGAAAAAACATATTTAAAAATGATGTATACCTACTACCAAGAGGATGGTGTCATTTAATGAAACATATTCCTTATATTGCTTATATTGAAATGAAACATTAAGCAAAAAAAATAATTAACAAAAACATAAGTTATTAGATTCATTAATTACAGGTTTGGTGAAATGTTATATTTACCACTCCCATAGTAACAATGTTTGTATCTATTTGAATCGTATTGTAATTGATCACCAACTCTTCCCCTACAACTATTGATTTTATGGCACACACGAAAACATGGTTTCCTTCACACCCCTCAAATACACAATTGGGTTTCTTATTTGTAGACCTAGGTTGTGTATTGTTTATAAACCTTGCAATATTCCCTGATGTTTTGGCCTTCCGTCAATGTACATACTCAATCCTTTATTTTTATTATTGTCTTTTAGCTATAAATAATTTGCAGAAATTATGTATATGCACATATTGCGTGTATATTGGACCAGCTGCATCCAATCTCTATAATTTTAGCAGGTTCCGACATACTCCATCAATTCAGTACATCTGTTGCAACCCACCTTTATGACATCCATGTAAAACAACCCCAAACCGTGTAATGACGATGGTGAATTCCAAAATATCCTCTCGTTCACACAAAAATCTTTGTTTAGATGAGGAAGATCCTTGGGTATGTTTGTACCTCAAGGGAACCACGATGTTGCCTATTGGTATCATCATCATAATATCATGACCCCCCTTCTGCGAGAAAAAATTTCCATTCGTTTATGGAATTTTATTCTAATCTTTTGACATCTAGTTGATCTCCCTCTTTTAGGCCTACTAGATGCCTCACTATTCTCTAGTCTTCCTAAACTTCCCTCACTCGAGGAGGAAATATCTGAAAAATAGATTTTTGGTTGTACCTTCACTACTCCATCGAATGAGAGAAATAGTTAACAAACATTTGTAGAAGGATACAACAATATCTTGATTCAGAAATATGATTCATTAAGAAATCCTCTCACTCTCCCATGAATATCTCATCTCATCTTTCTCCTCAGTTTGTAACCAAAATTCACTACTTACAAACCATTGTATACACCCACCCATCCATCATCCTTTCAAGAATATTACTCTCTATTTAAGCTTTCTTCACTAATCATATTGTGACTGCAATATTTGATTATGTCTATACACAGATCTATGCACCACAATTGAGCAAGGAAGTATTGTATGAAACCCTTGATCAAATATTATCAAGGGAATTTGTTTTGTTTGTTTGTTCTTGTTGTGAGGAGATATGGCAAAAATAAATTCATTGTAACAATTATGGGCTATTAAACTTCCAAAAAGAAAAACAAAAGGAACTATGGTAGATGGCATTGGTAAGAAATGTTTTTGGAAGGATTGGCTTGTTTATTCAAAAGTTGAAATAATGGGATCCATTTGGGAAAAGGATTTAAGCACTTTGTGGAGGTACATGGCCATGAAATATGCTTGATGGATGATGTTGAAGAAGAATTAGAAATTTAATGCTTATTTTAGAGATCAGTTAATTTAAAGAAATAAATTATTTTCATTTTGTTGATGATACCTTAGTCATGTGGAGAGCATAAACAATAATAGTTGAGATATTTAAGCTAGTGTTGGATCAATTCATGAATGTGTTAGGAAATCATATTAAAAAAGGAAAAGGTCATGTGTATGGGTGGAACACCTCTCCCCAACAAGTTGCATAAGTTTCATAGTTGCATAAAGTTGCATAAAGTTGCATAGTTTCACATAGTTTCATAAAGTTGCATGCGTTGCATAAAGTTTCATAAAGTTGCATAGTTTCATGTCGCATTCATGAAATGCAATGAATATTTTTCATGTGCATGAAAAATTAGTTCGCATGCATTGCCAAGTAAAGGGGGAGTTGTAACTGAAGTCTCAAGTCAAGTCTCAAGCAAAAGTTAGGTTGAAAGTAAAATTCATATGAGACAGAAACAAACAATATTCCTATATTGTAAATGATGTAAATGTATTGATCTAGTGCGTTGGAACATGTAACACTATACACCATGAAGAAATTCAAATGTCCATGTATAAGATTCAATTTGAATGAGTTGTAAAAGGTCAAGTTGTAAAAGTCGAGTTGCATAAAGTTGCATAGTTGCACATAGTTGCATAAGTTTCACATAGTTACATAAAGTTGCATAAAGTTGCATAAAGTTGCATAGGTTGCATAGTTGCATAAATTTTCATAAAGTTGCATAAGTTGCATAAAGTTGCATAGTTGCATGTTCCATTCATGTCATGTGCATGTTGAGTTAGTTCGCATGCATTGCCAAGTCAAGGGAGAGTTTTAACTGGAGTCTCAAGTCAAGTCTCAAGAAAAAGTTAGGTTGAACGTAAAATTCCTATGAGCTAGAAACAAACAATATTCCTGATATTGCAATTGATGTAAATGTATTGATCTAGTGCGTTGGCATGTGTAACACTATCCACCATGAAGAAATTTGAATTGCGATGTATAAGATTCAAGTTGAATGAGTTGTTAAACTCAAGTTGTAAAAGCAGAGTTGCATAAGGTTGCATAGTTGCACATAGTTGCATAAAGTTGCATAAAGTTTCATAAGTTGCATAGTTGCATAAAGTTGCATAAAGTTTCATAGTTGCATAAAGTTGCATAAGTCTTATTGTAATTCAAGGTGTTATTGTAATGATATTGGTTTTGATATTGTCAAATATGATCAATCCATTTATTATCTATTTAAGAAAAAAATGATAGTATCAAAGTATTGGATCTGCACTTAGACAAGTTCTATCTCATGCTCATTCGATTTCATCATCACATTTTTCTCCTTCTAGATTACCATGGGTGGGGCTATGATTTAACAAAAGGGTTCATGGTGGATTTGAGGGACAAAACCATTTTGGACCAAGATAAGTACCCTGCAAAGAGTTTTAATATTAACTTTGTGGATGTTTATCTCAATAAAATTTTTGATTTTCTACCACTTGGGATATATACTTTTGGTATGGTATTTGAGCCCCTTTATTCCGTTCTAGCTAAGTATCCTAATAAGATTTTGGTCAACAAAGTGAGGCATAATGTGTTTAACTTCCTTCTAGAAAGTGGGAATAAACTTATTAAGTGCAGACAAGAGCAACGACAAGGTCACGATGTTGTCATTGATGGTGATGATAAAGTGGAGAAGTTTGGACCCATTATGGTTACAATGGGCATTGTGAATGGGATATTTGAGTTGGATATTGTAGATTCAACTTTGGAGGCCAACATGAAAGTTATCTATGCTTTGTACGAGGATTTTGGTAAGTTGGAGAAGTATTTCTCGAAATCTAGCATGTTGATTGTCCTGAATGGGGTGAGTAAGAGACCCTTCTAGATCTTCAAAAGAGACCCTTTCAATCCCTCTCCCTTCCTTATGAAGTGTAGGTCCTATCGATTGAGCACCTAAAGGGTGGCCCTAAAAGAGTGCCTACCTAAAGGCCCTATTGATCACGGTCCTGTCGATTGATCTCTCTCTCAGAGACCACATTGATGAGGATCGGTTGGGAGAGGTGAAAAAAATAGTTTAGGAGCATTGTTCTCACATGATTAAACCAAGAAAAATCATAAATTAAGAAATTATCGATTTTGGTGGCATGAAGTCAATCCCTGATCTCTGCCCTCCACGATCATTGACGATTTTTGTTGGGTATGGATTCTCTACCTCTGTCATTTTCCAAATTCACTGGATAGGGCCTACTTCGACTCTCTCTTTCATTTTCGAGGGGATTTTCTATGCTCACGGTCAGGTTTTGTTGGTTCACTAGTCTTGGGAATGGACACAATGGTTTTTCTAGTGCTCTGCTAGTTTGGGAATGGGTGCGAAGGTTTTTCTAGTGCTCTGCTAGTTTGTGAATGGGAGCAAGTTTGGTTTTAGTGTTTTTTATATGAGTTATATGTTTTGTTTTTATGTTTTTTTTTATTTTTTGTATTTAATATAATTAATATATTTTTTGGCTCCATTAACATTAATTATTTTATAGGCTTTTTGTTTGATTGTCGAATTTTTTCTGCAAGTGATCATGTTTGAGTCTAGAGACCCTCTCATACCTTCAATGCATTCGTCTAGTCTAACCATGTCAAATTTCATTCCATACAAGCACAATTTAAAAAAAAATCAACGTTGGCCCTATTCACATGTCATGATTTATATGCGTCAGTTTTGATGCTCTGCTAGTTTATAGGCTTGTTGTTTGATTGTGAAATTGCTTGTGTGAGTCATGTTTGAGTCTGGAAACCCTCCCATACTATCATTGCATCCATCTAGTCTAAACATGTCAAATTTCAGTCCATACAAGCACATATTGAAAAATTTTCAACGTTGGCCCCATTCACATGTCACTTATAAGTAGGGTCAAGTACATGAGCATGCGTGCCTTATTTTTTGGTTTTGATAGAATAACCAAATAATATTTGATTGTCGAATTCCTTGTTTGAGTCATGTTTGAGGCTAGAAACCCACCCATACCATCAATGCAGGTGTGTTGTCCTAACATGTCATGAAATTTTAGTTCATACAAGCACAAATTGAAAACAAAATCAACATTGGCCCCATTCAAATCAATTATTCTATAGGATTGTTGTTTTATTTTTGAATTGTTTATATGATTCAAGTTTGAGCATGGAAACCCTCACATACCATCAATGCGTGCATCTAGTCTAACCATGTCAAATTTCATTCCATAAAATCACAAATTGAAAAAATTTCATTGTTGGCCCCATTCACGTGTCATGATTTATATGCATCAGTTTCAAGTACATCAGTAGGCAATGCCACCCAAAAAATTGGCCTTGTCATGCTTCACATTAATTATTCTATAGGATTGTTTTTTTACTATGAAATTGTTTGTGGGAGTCATGTTTGAGTCTGGAAACCCTCCCATATTGTCATTGCATGCATCTAGTCTAGCCATGTGAAATTTCAGTCCATACAAGCACAAATTGAAAAAAAATCGATGTTGGCCCCATTCACATGTCATGATTTATATGCGCTGGTTTCAAGTACATGAGAAAGGGTGCCTTATTTTTGAGTCATTAAATATTATATAATAACGAACTAGGTGAAATAATCATAGTTGTGCATTAACCTTTTTGATATTCTCTTAGTTTTGAGAATTGTTTAATATTCTCTACTGAACGGGGCCAACCACATGAATATGGAAGCTCATATCACCCCCCGTCACGTCACTCTCAATTCCCCAAAACCCGAGAAAATCTATGTACTAGAAAATAAAGGAATGTGTTTTTTGTCATAATTAAGAAACGTCTCCTACAACATATATCGACATACTAGAAAATGACACAATTAAACTTGAACATTAATTTATACAATATACCAATAGTACAAGTGAATAATTCTATCAATATAAAGGCATACCTCATACACTTCAATGTAATTGATCATCTTCTCCATCCAAGTCTACATCTGTATCATCCAATCCAGATTCAACATTGTAAGGATTGGCCATATCATCATCGTCATCATCTGTGTCAGTTCTGATAAAGTCATCATCGATATAATATTCATGAACATTGTCTCCTACATCATCTGGTTCAACTAATTCTTCAACATCTTCCTCTGGAACATGATCATCTAACTCATGTTGATGCTCTACATCATCTTCGTATTCAATACCCTCTTGATCTTCCTCTACATTATACTTTACTGGCTTTCCTCTTAGATCATGTCTAATAACAAATGACCAACCCCTTGTACCTGGAACCTCTGAGTAAAATACATGTTCACATTGACTTGGAAGAACATAGGGCTTTGTTCTTCGCTCAAGCGACCTTGTAAAATCCATTAGCGTGTTCGATAGAAGTTCTATCAGGATCATGTTGATTCAATTGTAGCATATACTATTTGACAACGAATAGGAATAATTTTAAGGATTTAAAGTCACACACAATAATATCTTCCAAATACCCATAATATCAATTTTCTGACAATTCTGGATGTCTGTCACTTCTAGAGGAAACATTCATCACGTCAAAGACTGCAGTTATCCCAAAATCATATTTTTTCTTCGTTTCATCTAACTTTTTTATGCGAAATTTACGACCGTTGCACCACATAGCCTTATGGTGTTTTACCTGCAATATTTCAGAAACAGAAAAATGACATCATCATCAATTGATAATTAAGTAAATATTTTATGTTTGGAAAGTATGCAAATAAAAAATAAATTCAACTTGTACATCAATATAATTGAAAATAATTAAATAGTATGTCTTATTAATATGCTTGCATGTTTATCTTTTAAACCATATGCTAAATTTATTTCCCTTTGTGTAAGATTGGTATCTCCATTGCGGTGTGCTACTTTAACCAATGAAGCCCCACCTTCCCATGATAATCCTTGACCAGATTGTTTACATCATTCAATCCGTACTTTCATCCAATCAAGAGTGTCTGCAACGTATAAATGTAGTGCATCACACTCTCGACCAGCTGAATGAGAATAAATTTACAATATTTCACAAATGTATAATTACTTAACACAATATACCTTTATAATTGACGCATATTGAAGATTAAAAATGAAATAATTAAGTATGATATATACATAAAAATCAACAGTCAAATGTATTATAATTAATCTACACCATCTAATAATTACCTTTCACCTTCCTCGGTCTACCTTTACCCATCAGGGACTTCCCCTTCAAATTTTTTAATGTTGGAGTTTGGATCACCAATGTTCCGATCTAAAACGATCTTAATAAACGCTAACCCTGGAAGATATTCAATAATATACACCATGGTCTAGTATACCATATATCCCTTCTACCATAGAAGCCTCGGGATGTGCTCTCTGTCTAACCAAATCCTTAAAAAATTTCAAGTGCCTCTCAACCATCCACATTGACCTTATGTGTATAGGTCCACACAATTCAATCTCCTCAACTTGGTGTATGAGGTAGTGTTCTTGTACATTGAAAAATGACGAAGGTAGAAAATTTTGCATTTCACACATTAGACAAGGAATTTCTCTCTTCCAATACTTTATATCTTCTTTATGGATTTATTTAGATGACAACCATCTACAAGTGATGCAAGCAAATCACGAGATTTAATGAAAATAAACAATATAGTACATAAGTAAAATTACTAAAACAAATGTCAAATATAAGTTCTACAATGAATTAAACAAACACTTTATGTGCATGCAAAATATCGCTACTTACCTCATGTATTTTCCAAGATCATATATAACTTGTTTGACATTTTTGTTGAAGTTGTCTAGGAGAGATAGAGGTAGAACATACTGTAACAATAAAATCGTTTCATTATTTTTTCCAAAAGAACACAAAACAATACACCAACAACATGCAATATAAAAATATAGCAATATATAAACCCAAATAATTACCTTAATGAAGACATTCCAATCATGTGTTTTTACCCCCCCAAAATCACCTTTCTTTGTTAAGATATTCTTTATGTTCGAACAAAAACCTGTGGGAAATTTAATTTTTAGTATGAATTCTTTTACAACATTTCTTTATTGCTCCGTCAATAACCATGGAAGAGATATTATATTAATTTTGTCTCAATCGTTATTTAATTCAATGACATCTTTCATTGCATGATTGGATTCTTGAATGTCACTGTAAATTTTGACAATTTTTTTCTTTTTCACTCCTTCCATCCAATATTTGCCATAATCTTTCAGCTACATTCTTTCTGATATGAATTGTATCAAACAAATGAACAATTTGTAGGTGCTCATAGTAGGGAAACCTACTAAATTGTTTGGGATAACTTTTCATTCCTCGTGGAAGCCCATTAACACCTTCATGATCACAACCATCATGAATCATAGTTAAAGAAATTACAAAAATCGTTGCCAATTACAGTAAATTATCAAAACACATTATTAAAAAAAAAATTAAAAACCATTTCATATATGATGATCATAGATAGACAATTTGATCTATACCCTGATGATTTCTATTATATTGCAACTTCCATAGGTGAGGTGTCATTCTCTGTGGTTTTAATGCGGTTTCTTTTTTCCCATTGAAAAGATGTTTTTCAGTAGTTCGATACCTATGATTCTTAGAGAGGAAGTGCCCATACCATCAAAAAACTCTTTTCCTAAAATTTTTGATGGATGAGATTTCATCTTAGGTCCACAAACTAGACATGCAAATTTTTCCTTTGTTTGAAGACCTGAAAAAGATGGATTAACCATATCAGTTATAATATATTATATATAATGAATAATGAATTATTTAAAAAAAACATGCATGATTAATATATCAACTTCATAAAATTAAATACTATTAAAGTGCACGTTATAATTGCATACCATAAAAATGTGTTAGCCCTGGAGCATCATGAATTGTCTATGCAAGCATTGCATGGAATTGGAATTTCCTTTGCCCTATTGGTCTAGAGACATCATACATGGTGATGCCATTCCGTATATTTAGTATCTCCTCAATAAGAGGATTGATATGTAAATTTATATATTTAACTTGGTACTTACCTAATTGATTTGAACATATACAGTACATAATTATTACAACCATTTTACATACATAAATAATATAGATGAGTAAATGAAAATAAATATATGACATTATGCAAAAAATAGGACAAATGAGATGCTATTGCATTAAAAAAACATTGTTGTAAACACTTACCTGGAACAATCATTGCCAACATTATATGCTCCCTCTTTATTGACATCCATAGAGGAATGTTATTGTTGATAACAAAAACAAGCCACATCGAGTAAATAGGTCTCATCTCTGCAAATGGATTGACACCATCCATTGACAAAGAAATCCTAACATTACAAGGTTCTTCTTTAAAGTGTGGCCATTTTCCCTCCATGTCTCTAAATGTAGAACCATTTGCAGGCATTCAAAGAATATCATCTTCACTTCTATTTCGTGCATGTTAATCCATCCATTCTGCTAAGTTTTTGCACTTAAACAGTCATTGCAAGTGTGGAATAATGGGAATATAACAAATAACTTTGCATGCCACCTTTTTTGTTACTTGATCTATTCGATATCTACTGCTATGGCATTCATGGAATTATGTTTCAAATTCATATTGTTTATAAAATATAATATGATCATTGGGACATGCATCAATTGCTTGATACTCCATTCCAATATATTTCGTGATGGTAGATAAATCCCGGTATGTGTGAGGTAAAATTTTTGACGGTGGTAACAAATATTCAACTATCAAGTTGGTACAAAAAATTTAAACAAAAAATTGGTTAATATAATAGCAAGAACATTAATGACAAGTATTTCATCCATATTAATTTTACTTATGAACTAACAAAATTTATTTTAGAGGAACAAAGATAACCTTTATCATGATCATATATATATATATATATATATATATATGATCAATGAAATATATTACATACCTTAACATCTATGTGATCGATGTGTTTGAAAAACCATTCATAACCTTCAAGTTCATTATCAACAATACAACAAAGAGAAGAGTTATGTTGGAGCCTTCATAAAGGGGTTTGTATGCCTTCTCAATAGAGGTAAATCATGAACATCATCAAAGTCGTCATTTTCATGATCATCATAGTGATCCATTCTAACATTAAATGTATCATGGATCAATGTATTTGTACCATCATCCTCAAATATGTTATCAGCATGATCATCGTCTTCCATATGATCATTAACTTGATATTTAGTATTCACACCTCCATGTTCCTCTGGCGCTTGTTTTGCAATCACATTCTTCATGTGTAGATATGCCCTAGGAGGCTTTTCCTTTATAATTACAAACCATCAAAATATATTAGTCTATATATAAGAAATATAAAAATGATACACACATTTACAAAAATGATCAATATAAAAACATATATAATGAACAACTTACCAATGGATGATATTCATGCCCCCCATCAACGTGTCCATGTTCCCTACAATGTCTTTTAGTTGTTTATATTTTTAATCTTCTTCTATAAAATCCCATGCATTGACTACAAGGACAATAACATTTCCCATCACCCTTTCTTTTCACTCTATCCCACAATCTAGAAAGTAATTGTTGATTTTGTTCTTTTGGATCAAGAATATTGTTATGTGACATTTTGTTTTACCAAGCTTGAGTGACTATTATTTATCTTAAAAAATTAATCTCCACACTTCAAATATTTGTAATGATAGTAACAAATAAAATGATTCTGGTTTACTGTAGGAAAAAAAGTCCTTGTAACCTCCGCAAGTCGTCACTAATATAGAAAAAATGTCGGAATGTTTCTTGCATTCAATATTTTTATAAATAAATGAGCGTTAGATTTCTGATGGATGTTCACTATTGAACGTTAATGTAATAAATGTGAGGAGCGGTTGACTAAGTCTAGGTCAAAGGGAAACAATCTGATTATATTTCGTGGAAGTTAGATATTAGATGCCTTCTCCATGGTCGTCGACTCAAGAAGAGAAATACCACATCTTATGATCAATCATTATGTCATCAAACCCTCTATCGCATCATAACCCATGAAACCAAATAACTACTCCAATTTACAAGGCTCACAAAAATCACAAGGGGTAGTGAAGAATTCACTAGTAGTACCCCTATGCCAAAATAAGGGGTAACACAAGCTCCAACTCAGGGACATGTGATCTTCTTAGGAGTGCATGATAACCTCATAATCTTGTTGTGTACATATGAAAATGACCTCCACATTCAACTAAGACACCACACAAAAAATATGGCTTTTACAAAACAAGGCATAAGCCATCAATGTCTATGACATCTATGAAATCAAATCTAATGCTCAAAGAGATTATCCATGCTACTATAATGCTAGATGGAGCTTATTCCTTTCCTACCCTACTATATCATGTGGAGTATGAGAGTGCTAGGTGAAATAAATGAGCCAATGTAGACACCTTATCACTTCATTAATGCAATGGCCCTTTCCCCTGTGTTTGGTTCACAAAACAAAGAAACATTGAAGTCCAAGTGTTTTTAGGCTAGAATATATGTCACTGTTGGGATTAGAATGAGCATGGGTACCTACACATTAATTTTTTATCAAGTGGATTCAAGGGATAGTACAAATTTTTGGAGGAGATATTTGTCCACCACTCAACAAGGATGTCATAACCAGTACCAAACCATGGAGTTCCCTCCTGATTTGATATTTTTCCTTTGTTGGTACATGAAAGAACAAAATTTAATTAAGATGATGTTGAAAGTCTACCTTGAGGACTATATCATAGGGTTGAATGTCTATTGCATGGATGGTGCAATGCATATCCCACAGGTTTCCCATAAATATTATGCATGCAAACTAAAACCCTATACTAATCTTTGTCATTCTTCCTATAGAGAAAGGGACATATTTAGACATGTTATCCCCACAACCCATTCCTACATTTTTCTATCTCAGTGATCACCATAGGTTGGCCTTCAAATAGTTTTTTGAGATAACATGTAATGTCCCCTTCCAATTGACTGTGATAGAGGATGACTCAATAACCTATACGACTCCCGTAGGCTATAGTGAAAAAGGAAAAATAGGAGTCAAGGAAGTTTGTTTGGTGTCACTAGGTAAAAAGAATGAATAATCCTAAAAGTGAAATTAAATAATAAAAAAACAATAATATTTAAATGGAATTGGAGGGAAAATAAAGTGAATATTTGATTTGGTGAAAATGGGGGAAAGATATAGAAGGTCCAAAGGAAGGTTAAATAGAGGAGTAACACTTCACCTTGGCATTATGATTTGATATCTTATTGAGTGCTCTTGTAGCCATCATTTTCATTAGGGTTTTGCGCAAAACCCTTCCACTACAGGTTTAGTTTTGGTGGTGCAACACCCACATTAGCTAGACAAGAGAAGGATTCATCCAAAGTTCTCATTGGATTTCATTGGGTGTTTGATTTCATATTGGAGGGAGTTTAGAAGAATATCAACTTGCGCAGGGTGTTTACAGCGATATTCAGGAAGAGGTCGAGCTTCATATCTGTAGGTGCTAGGAGGATTTTGTGCATATTTGAAAGAGGGCATCCCCGCAGTTTGAGAACGGGTTGTCCCACGAGGCCTCACTAGACGCCTTGTAGTCATCCCATGAGGACCTTTACGAATTGGGGTTTTCCAGCCATCTTCTAGACCAGTTTTGTGAGAAGTTGAGGACGGTGTTGACTGCAGTTCAGTGTTTCTAGAGAAGAGAAAAGTAATTCTTGAAATATATAAAATTACCTCATACCCTAGTTCGGAACATGTTTATGGCCAAAAATGACCATGTTCAACATCATTGAGAGATCACCTGGTTAGGGCCCCAATTAATCCCTTATAAATTTGGGATGGTGATTCTAACTGGTTAAAGGTCCAATTATCTTTATCTAAAACTAACTTAAGCTAATTATTAATCTAATTTATATATACGAAGATATGTACATGGCATTCTATCTTCTAACATATTTCGAAACTTTCTTTAATCACCAGACAAAAGGGAAGGAATTACCTTCTCCCAGTTAGCTTGCAAGGAAGCAATCCTTAGGCTGACACAAGGGATTACCTAAGCCACAGGTGTAATTGATCCTGTTTTAGGAGACTTCAACAAAATGAAATAAATTAATCTAATTCTAAATCTAAATCTAAATACAATGCAGAAAGTAAAGGAAACTAATCCAACTTGATACTCAAGAGATAGCTCTCAAATACCAAGTGCAAGGATTTAAATACAGTAGGGATTAAACATGTTCTTATGATGAATGTCAAGTTGTTGAATTAATTCAAATAGTTAACATTATAAGTGTCATACATGCTTTGTTTGGAGATTTAAAGAAATAAAAGATGGGCCATTAAAATGCAAAAATAGTTCATACAATTCAATGACAATTAAATCTATTTCAAATGACAAATTTCTAAGTAAATAGTTACTCAGAAATTGGATTGAATCACAAGAGAAGATTATAAATAAATAACATATCTATAATACCATTAGATTAGATAGCTGATCTAATAGAAAATCATTCTCATATCAAACAATAGTGAAAAATATGAAATAATTGGCACATATTTGCCATTAAAAGAGTAAAAATTGCATTAACAAATAATAAACCTGATTTCATTTCTCTATTTTACAAATATATCTCCAACAATCCTTTCAAAATCATGAGTTTTTTTGTTGAAGAAAAGAGCTACAATAGTGCAAACCCTGTCTCAAATACAAAGATTAAATCTTGAAAAGAAAACCCCCAAATAATTTAGATCTGAGTATTCCTCTTCACCTACAACTAAAATCCCTTTACAACAATGATCATAGCCTCTAAATTGAATAAAATAGGAACACTTATACACATTATTTTTTTTAAGTAAAAAAGGGTTGGATCCTATTGCATTACCATTCAAAATGTACATATATGCTTGGTCTGCTAGTTGTCCCACCGAGTTAACGGAAACCGGAATAGCTGGCATCCTATACTACCTATGTCAAAAAATGGGAGGCCATCTGTCCTACCCGTAGGAAACTGGGACAAGTGGAAACCCTCAGTATGAAAATTCACACATAGTCTTCGAATTGCATCAGAATTGATCCCTAACAGTTCTAGAGCCAGAGCTCCATCTAAAACTATGATTCTAACCAGAAACATCAACTTAAACATTTACTCGGTGGTTGCTGAAGTGTCCATGTTATCATATTCTTCCTTCTTTCCTGCTCTGGATGGCAACACAAAGGGTTGTGCACAAGTCGGGCACCTCTGCCTGGATGATGTGTTAGAGTAGGCATCATATAGCATGTCGATGCGCTGGCTGATTAGGATGGCCCAGTGAATTTGGTCCCCTACCAGGATTCACAAGTCAAACACTAGCTCCAAGTGCTTTGAGTGGAAGAATGGCGGTTGGAAATGCCACCCATCCTGCATGATGGATAGGGGATGTGGCATGGGAGCCATGCCACCCTCCCTCACCCATAAACCCTCCTTCGTTTCACCACCTAGACCGGTGTCCTTTGCCTCACCTGTCTTGTTCCCCATGGCCTCCTCCACTACCTGTGGTCAATCCTGTTCTTCCTTGTAACAGATCCACTATCATAGTTTAAAAATTTCGGGGTTAATCTCTCACAAATGAGAAATCCCCAGAAGCCTACATTAGTGAAATGCCGAATCCCTGGTTCTATATCGGGATTCGGGGTTTCTTCCATCGGGGTTTTGAC
>SNQJ01S0028506.1:62961-75921 GCA_010110895.2 Picea sitchensis | reverse complement strand
AGACACTATCGGTTGTACATTTTCTATCTGGCGACTCCATTGAAACGAAGTGGCTCCAAAAAGAGCTCACACTAGGGCGAACCAAGAAGGCCCACTGACAACACCAGTTCCTGACCCTGAGAAGATCATCAGTAAGGGTAAATATTTGCAAAGACAGGCTTCCAGATCTACCAAGGCAGTAGAATCAGGTATTCAAACCGACACTCCTCATTTTATTTATGAGAAACCACTAGTTGAATCCCCTACTGCTGAAGCTTATAATTCTCAGGAAACCGAAATTTTTTCTCAAACATTGAAGGGAGAAGAACCTTCATTTTCTTCTAATATTACTGATTCTGTTCTTGAGGTCGATGTTTCATCCCATCCTAAAAAGATAACCACCATTTCCTCTCAGCAGAAAGAAAACTCTTCTTCATCTTCTTTTGATTCTTCACCTATCATACCTACCGAAGGTGTTCTATACACTCACACTAATCTTCTTGTTCTTGAAAATATCCTCCATGATCTATCCTCTAAAGGAGAAGAAAATTTAGCTTTGTTTCTTGGTCATTTTTATAAAGCCTCTTATTTCTCATCCATTTCTGAAAACTTTGCTCAAGGTGAAGTAAGACAACCACTCTGTTTTAACTCAATCATCCCATATTCCCCTTCATCTCCTACAAGTTCCATTTCTGAATCAACACCCAAGACTGTTATGGCTTCCCCTTTGACCAGGATGGAACGGATTTTGGTAAATAGATATGCCCCACTTGTATTTCCAAATCCCTTGTCTTCCATGCCAACTGGAGACTATCAGAAATATATGCCAAAGTTTACATGAGCAGGGGATTATACTGTTGAAGAACTTATTGAATATTTTTATGCTTATGCTGAAAATATCAATATTTCAGAAGAAGATGTGTGGACTAAAGTTTTTGTTCAGAGTAATAGATTAGGGTAGTGGGAATCCTCCTCCTGAAGTTTCAAGCCCAACGTCCAAGGCAAACCTCTCCAACTGTGGAATCTTCTAAGAGAGTTGTGCCCTCCTAAATGGCTAAATCGAACCCTCCTCAGAGGTATGGTACGCCCTTGCTGGAAATTCCCCAACAGTACGACCCTGCTATCTTCTGAAGCTATAGAAGGGAATATGCTGAGAATAGAATGGTGTGGAGCAATATTTCATCCCCGAGACCAAGCTGTGGAACAAGGTGAGTGGATATTTCACCAATGAGTTTATCACAAGGGTTTGTACAACAAACCCCCAAACTGAATGCTTAAGAGCACTAACAAGAAATATACCAAAATCTGAATGCCCCATAGGTGCGCCCCAACCACTTACGTATACTTTTCCCTTCTGATTCTCTGTTGAGTTAGGTTAACTCCCAGGGTTAACTTCTATTCTTCTGTTGAGTTATCTTTTACTCCTTTTATCCTTTTCCTTTCTCAAGTCAACTTAAAAATATAACTTTAGTCTAGTTGACCTNTTGACCTCTTCCTGCAGGTCCATTTACAACACATATTCATACTTATGATTTTTTCCATAGTCCTTGGCCAGTTCAGTTATATTTACAATCTGGGGGAAATAGGGTGTTACATTCCTTAGCATGCACGTCGGTTGTGCCCGAGGATATTTCACCTGCGTGCACTGTCTTCTACATTTCCAGTTCCTCTGGGGTCTCTTCGTTGATATAACAAGTGGGAAGCTCCTCCATCTAGTCGAACTCTCTGTGGCGTCTTTGTTGTGCCTCTATGGTCTCCATGGTGACCTACCCCGCCAAGAAGGTAGGTGGATTTCAATTGGTGGGTACAGTAAAGAGGAGATGTTCTGGAGGAAACTGAATTGGTTCCTCCAGAAAAATTTCCTCCACATAAGCCATGGGAAGAGTCATGGGATTTCTGTCTTTATGGACATGCTGCGTTATGGCTGTGGAAAGTTCTCTTTCAAACCTATGCTATCTCTTCGCGAGAGCATTAAAGGCATACCAAGCAGTGCCCCTTCGGGGTTTACCTCTTCCATGCGGCATGGGAATGAGAAGAGCAATGACCACAGTGCCAATGGTGTTGTTGTAACTATGCCCAAGCTCATACTGGTCTGGCTGGTGCGGGATGAAATTGAAATGGGAAAGGCCGTAGCCAAAATCGGTGTTATCCTTGAGGATGGACGTGATGACCTTGTCTATTAAGGCTCCCTCCTTAATGCTCTGTGCAGTCGGCTTGTTCACACGCTTGGGAGAACTCATTCCATGGGCTTGACTATGCGAGATTTCTACCATTCTTAATGGTGAGGGGATGGGAGTTGGTGGGCCATATTTATGGCCCAACCTGGCTCCTAACCGTGTGGGATAGCTGCGCAATGTGGAATCCCATCCGGGGTTAGAAAGTCCCTATCAACAATGGCTTGACAACGGGTTGAGAGATCTGTATCTTTAGAAGTTTGAGCCTCCCAGTAGATGTAATCCATCTCAATTGTTACCCCCTCATTCACCAGTTAGTCCGCAACTTTATTTGCTTCCCTTTTCACATGAGATGGTATGATGGTGAGATATGGGTTGTGAAGGGATACAAAATCCTCCAACAGTCCCGAAAGTCTCCAGTTGGGTGAACTTTTCAACGGGTTTTCCCCATGCAGAATTTTGGTTATTAACTGGATGATGATTCGATATTCCCCTTCCAGAGTGATTTTGTGGAAGTGGTTATCAATTTTTTCTTGCAGGCTGCATAAGAGACCTGTGAGCTCAGCTGGCTTGTTTGTATTTTCCCCTATGAATCCTGCTACAAGGTAGAGGATTTCACTGTCTGAGTTTCTGAGAGTAGCCCCAAAGCCAGCTCATCCAAGATTCCCTTTGGAGGCCCCATCAAATTTTATCTTAATAAAACCTGTTGGAGGAGGGGACCATGTGGTCGGGCTGCTGGGTTGGTGATTGGTCACATCACCTCAAGATGATTTCTCAAGATGAGCTTCCAATTTTAGAGAATGAATTGCTCATCTGGCCTACATTTTAAGTCCTCTGGTGTCCAAGGTTTTCTTCTGATCATTTCTTTGTTTAGTGTGGCTATTCTTTCCCAAGCTAGACCGGGTGTGAAGGCCTTGGAGTGGAAGATTATTTTATTTCGTTCTTTCTAGATTTGCCAGAGAGTGAAGCCCAAGAGGATTTGCCAGATATGGGCCAGAATAGGGTTTTTGTAGGAGATCGAGTCCCAGTTTTCTAGGGTGTATCTGATGCTGTTCTTGTTCTTGTTCGACCTGGACATTGCTTGAGATCCTTGGTCCCAGATCCATTCGTTGTAGTGACAGCTATTGAAGAGATGCTCCATCATTTCCTCTTTTTGTTGACATAAGGTGCAGATTGAGGGCCCGGTGAAGCCCCTTTTCTCGAGGTTGTCCCAAGTGAGGAAACGATTATGAACTATGACCCATAGGAAGGTGGACACCTTGGGCCAGAATTCCTGGCTCCAAACCTTATTCCAGATAGTCTCCTTATCATAATTATGGTAATTTCCTTGCAGATAGTGAGCCTCTTTGACTGAGAAGTTACCCATGTTGGAGTGCCCCCATCTGAGAATGTCTGGACCTTCTTGAGTGGGGATTTTTCTGTGACTCGCACAGTGTTGCCAATCCTGTAGGTCCAAGTTCTCTGGGAGATGTAGCTCCCTGGTAGTAGTTTTCCATTGTCGCCAAGGAAGGCTTCGGTCCACGTTTCTCCAAATATCTTTCACTCTTCGGAAGGTATACTGGTGTAGCACCTACCTGCAGGTGTTGAGTTCTTCCTGGTCACTTAGAGGCACTTGTTGTTGCCACGAGTCCTGCCAAAAAAGTGCACTTTCTCCATTCCTGATTTCCCAGAAAGCATATTTCTGAACTAACTCTCTATTTTTCCATGCTGTGTTCTAGATATGAGAGCCCTGTATTTGGTCATTGTGTCTGATTAGTTGGTCTGATTGAATGTTGGGAGCATATTTCTATTTCCATATTTAATCCCATAAGGTTGTGGGGGTATTTATCCATCTCCACCACATTTTGGCTCCCATAACTTGATTGAGATTTCCCGGGTCACGGAGTCCCAATCCTCCTAGAACCTTGGGCTTGCACAACTTGTCCCATCCAACTAGAAACCATTTCTTGTTAGGTTGATGCCCATGCCATAAGAAGCCTATTTGGAGATTTCTAATGGCTCTAATGACCGATTTAGGCGCTGCTAGGGCTGTGAAGAGGTAGGTTGGCAAATTTTGTAGGACTGACTTGAGAAGCACCAATATGGCCACAATTTTGAGGGTCTGAAGGTCTAGTTGTTGAGCCTATTGGAGATGGAAAGAAGCAGATTGTCCCAAGAAATAGAGCACGCCAACACTCTAGTAAGGGGGATGCCTAGGTAGTTGGACATAAGGGAGATCTTGGGTATGCCCATGAGTAGCGAAATATGATCTTGGATCACTATTAGAGTGTTGAAGAAGTAGAGTTTGGACTTGTCGAGGTTGAAGGCCATGCCCGAGGCTTCCACAAAATCAGAGAGAATGGAGTTTAGCTTGTTGGCCTCTCCTGCAGTGGGGGTGTTCATGATGAGGGTGTCATCAACAAATTGGCTATGCGAGGGTGTCGATTGGATGTTATGCAAGGATAGGCCTTTAATGGAGCCTTCCAGGACCGCAGTCTTGATATAACGTCCTAGCCCTTCCTCCATGAGTACAAAGTGAAAAGGCGAAAGGGGGTATCCTTGCCTGATGCCCCTAGAAGGAGAGAAGGGTTGGGAAGGCACACCATTACAAGAATGGAGAAGAAGGTTGAAGAGGTGAGATTTAAGATCCAGTTTACCCATTGGTGGTCAAACCCAAAAGCTTCTAGCATGGAGTAAAGGTACTTCCAGCTGACTCTATCAAAATATTTTGAAAGGTCAAGTTTGATGAGCATACCTGGGGTTTTGGTCGTCTTGAGAGAATGTATGACCTTGTGAGAAAGGAGGACACTGTCCATGATTTGTCATCTTTCTACATACCCAACTTGTTCGCTGGATATGACAAAAGGCAAGATTGGCTTGAGACATGTTGCTATCCCCTTTGTAATGAATTTGTAGATGACGTTACAAAGGGAAATTGGTCTATACTGCTTGGGATGAGTGACCCGCTCCTCTTTCGGTATGAGAGTAAGAAAGGTGGCATTGAGGGCGGAGAGGAATTGGCCTGAGGTTTGAGATTCTTCTACTACCTGCCAAACTTCATCCCTGATTAAATCCCAATAGTGGTGGAAGAAGTCAGTGGTGAAGCCATCTGGGCCCGACGCTTTTCCTGGGGGCATTCCTTTAACTACCTGGTCCACTTCTTCTTGTGTGATGGGTATCATTAGGGCGTCATTATGTTCCCAAGTCATAAGGGGGGTATGTGTCAGGTTACCCTTCAGATCGCTTCCATTCTGTCCTCGTTGGTCTCCATGAGAATTTCTTTGTAATAAGTGTTTAATTCTTCAACTATTTGGGTTTATTACTTGATTGGATTTCCTTGGGTGTCCTCCAGATGCGTTATCTGATTGATGTATCGGCGGTGCACCATGGCTCGATGGAATAATTTCGTGTTCCTCTCGCCCTCTTTGAGCCATTGGAATCTAGATTTTTGGCGCCACCGAATTTCTTCTTGCTTTTTCCTTTCCTCTAATTATGCTTGAAGCTCCTCTTCTTCTTTCATTAAGGCCATGGTTCTAGTCCCTAAGATGAATATTTTTTGCAACTCTGCTAATCTGTTTTCTATATGCTGCATACTTTGGAATATGTTGCCAAAGGTGTGTTTATTCCAGAGCTTCAACGAGTTTTTGAAGTTTTTAAGGTGCTTATGGAATTTGTACATGTAGGTACCATGATATATATCTGCCTGTGCCCACCAAGGCAGATAGCAAAAATTTCTCAAATCAGAAAGGTTTGTATTTGGGAGTTTCTCGTGTATCTAGGCAAAAGGAAACTGGCCAGTGGTCTGATCCTGCCTTTGGGAGAATGAGGATTTCCATGGAAGGATCACTTTCTATTAGTTCTTCCGCTACAAGGAAGCGGTCAAGACAACATGCCACCTGTTGGTGTCCTGACCTACGATTGGACCAGGTTAAAGTGCCATTGTGATTTTCAATATCTACTAGATTTAGCTGGTTTATGAGGGTTTTGAACATACCGTTGTCTTGCTCCAGGCGTTTTGTTCCTCCTGATTTCTCTTCCAGCGTTAGGATCATGTTGAAGTCGCCCCCTAGAATTCAGTTGGGCGTGCTTAGCAGGGTTTTGATGTGAACAATCTGTTTCATGAGGTTGTCTTTGTCCGACTGGCTCTGAGGTCCATAAACATTTTTGATATCACCTTCCTGAGTCAACCCTGTGACCGTGAAGTGGGTCGTAATCGTGCCTATGGTGGAGAAGGGTATGCTTAGGGTGACAGTGTTGGGGTTCCACAAAATAGCTAGTCCCCCAGATGCGCCTACATAGTCAATGTGTATGAAGTCACACCCATGCCAACTACGTTGGAAGATGGTTTCTGCTTCTGTTCTCACACATTTTGTTTCCTGTAGCAGAAGGATATCTGGATTTTCTGCTCTTATACAGTCTCAGAGGATCCTTTGTTTGGATCTACCATTGATTCCTCTGATGTTCCAAGTGATGATATTCATCATAATGATTGTGGAGTTGGGTGGAGGTATCCCTCCGATAGATTTTGGATCTGCCCCGAGTTGAGCATGAGATTCCATGCCTCCTTAATAAGCTGCTGGGATGATTTTCATCCTCTTCTTTTGGTTTCCCATGGCATTCGCTTTGAATCTGATCTTGGAGATGTGACTATACCCAGCCTTGTTGTGGATCCGGCTGTGGAGTCTAGAAAGACTTTATGGACTTTGCAAAGTTTCTCTTCAGGGAGGGCTTGCAGATCCTTTTGATTGAGGGATTCCTCAAGTTTTTCAAGATCGATTCCTACTAGATCGTGGTCATCCAGCTGCATCTGGATGTCCCCATCCGTCCCCCCCTTCTCTTCTGGGTTAGCCTCTTTATTTTGAACAACGGAGGGTGTAGCTTGAATTTTTAGAACAATTATACACATTAATCTACATAGTTTTATACATTAATTTTCCTTCAGGTTGAATCCCCCTTGAGTCAACCAAAACTTCTTATCAATTAGCTACAAAATTTGTAGAAAACTAAATATGGATAGAAACCGCCCAAAGAATGTATAATATCTATAAAAAAGTTTATATTATGAACAAATTCATTTAATATACAATAATTGACCATGTTTCTGAAGTGGGTTTTCAACCGTTTCGCCAGATTCCTATTGGTTTGCTAAAAATATAAGTTTGAAGTTATCCTCCTGAAACTGATCCAAAATCTAGTCGGACTAACTCGGGTCATGATTTCTCCAAGTATCTTCACTTTCTGAGAAAATAATCTATATTTTAATTAAATAGACCCATTTTGGAAGTGCGGTTTCAACCATTTCCTCAAATTCCTCATCGTTTGGCCGCGATCGAATCTGGAAGTTCACCTCCTAAAATTGACAACACAAAAATTCTGAAAACCCCTGCTTGAATTTGATAATATTTCTCTCAATCTGTTCATTTTATGAGGAAAGGGCACTCACAATAGGTAAATCACCCAATTTGAGAAGTGGGTTTTCAGTCATTTGAAAACATTCCTCACTGTTTGCTGGCAATGCATGATGGAAATTCACCTCCCGAAACAGATACAAATTTTCCAAATGAGCAAATTTTTGTGACTATAGTTGAACTGCAGATCTGTAATAGACAACTATAAGAAAAAAAATTTAATTAATAACAAATCTATTAAAAAATGAACTACCAGATCTTCAAATAAAATAAAATATGATTGATATCACATATTCTAAATAAAACAAAACTACATAACTTAACCGGACATTATGTTTTGAAATTGAGGATATTATGCAAATTTAAGGAAATTAACTAAAAAATAATTAATAATCACTTAATTTTTGGAAAATTTAAATCAACCAATTAAACCACATTTTAGAATCACATGTTAATTATTGAATGATAAAAATATTCCTCGTAATCTTGTTTTAGAACAAAGTGAATGTGAGGAATTCATATTAAAATTGTTTTCAATAATTAACCAAGTTGTTGCAATATAATAATGTCCAATGAAAACCAATCCAATCACCTAAATGATAAAATATTTACATGACTATATAAGAAAAACAAACCAAACAAATCATATCAATGGAAATATATCGAAGAAGATAATGAGAACATCAAAAGGAAAAGCAAGACATACAAATCTCTAAAATAGAGAACTGAAAACAAATCAAGGTGATATTAACAAAATTCATGGAGGGACCCATAACAATATCAAACAAATTATGGGGGGTGTTGTGGCCACAAAAATTGGCGACACATGGGGAAGAATAAGTTATCTCTAGGTAAGATAATAGAACTTAATTCACCAAAGATCGAAATTAAAGCTTTCATCTATTTCTTTCACATTACACCATTCTCAAAGGTCCCACATAAGACTTAATGAAAGCAAAATAAGATTTTAAAGATGAAAGTACTTGAATTCCCATGTCCAAAATAGTTAATCCAAATATAGGGAATATTTATTAACTTTTAATTACATCTCTATCATTGGATAATAAAAATACCTAGGGGTTTATTAAAGATTAGTATGCATCTGTTATAAAATTACCTCTTTTCCCGACATTGCTTCGCTTCCAGAAATCTTGTTCAGTACCTCGGAGAAGTTATCTTAGTACCATGTATGCATTTACCCACTTCCATCGAGCATGTTCAGTACTCCGACGGGTTTACACACATTTCCCACACATATGTGCTTTCAACTCCCTTAATCCGACCTTTTGATTTATATTTGGATAATTTCATTTGAGCAATTAGGTGAAGAGAGCGAAGTGGTACAAGAGGGTTTATCTTGAAGTATTGGATTCAATACTAGTTGAGTTTGACCTCACTAATTTCTCTTAAACTACCAAAGTACAGGCTTTTAAATGTGCAGGGGGTGTGATGGATTCAAAGTAAAGAATGTCGACAATTATTTCATTTTTAAAGATTATCTCACAATACTTGAAACATATCCTAATCTTCCCCATGGATAACGATTAATGTACGAGAAAAGTTAAAACTTGATATGGATGACCTTTAGGTAAATCAAATCCTATTGAAAAGAAGAGATTCAATATTTCCCTATGTAGGTCAACCAATGTTGGGAAGAAAACATTTCCCCATAACAGAAAATCCACTCAAAAATAAAACAAACCAAAACAAAAAATTTCAGTCATTGCAAACAAAGAAAGAAAAGGAAAAATCTTGAAAGAAAAGGTAAATAAAAAACCAATTATGAAAATTAACTTCAACAAGACAACTTATGAAAGCATATCTCAACAAAAGAGTGAAAATAAGAAAATCATATTTTTCCATCTTAAGTTGGGATCTTAACAAATTATGTCTTGCAAAGTTGAAGTTGATTGGCCTTTTTATTCAAACCAAAATACAAAATCTAGGTAGGAACAATAATAAAAAGTGAAGTTAAATCAGAAGGGATGAATGCAATATAAAAGTTTAGAAACTCCCTGATTTAACTTGTTTGCAATTTGATATGCATCATTGCAGCTTTTCCTAACTCGAAACTGGTAGAACAAGGAGGGTGCATTTCAAGTAAATAGGGGTGCTAGATTTTCTTGGAAATTTATGAAGACCTGCAAAAACAAAGTTTAGATCAACAAACACTAAAACAAGATTTAAACTAAAAACATAAAGAAAATAATGAAAAGATGAAAATAAACATATGAGGCTTACCATGAAGACGTAACTTCTTCCTATGATAAAAATTAAAGCATGAAGAAGTTGTATATTTAATGAAGCTCATGTATACTTAAGATCATCAATTTATTGAATCTAAAATAAAGCAAACCTAAGGTAAACTAGTCCTTCTCATACTCTAATTTTATGACGGAAATGTGACTACGTATAGTCAAATTTACAATGAATCTATTCAAGTTCTTTCACACTTGTACATATGTACACATCAAACATTAGTAACAATAGTGAAAATAATACTAAATTACCAGAAGAAAATTTAAACACTTTATATACATCTAACACTAATGAATTCATAATTTATTTATTTATTTATCCTCTCTTGAAAAATTCCCTCCAACAAAATTTCTACTGGATCATAAAAGTAAGGACAGATATCCATTAAAAATTGTAGAAGGTATAAAGAAAGAGTGGATAAGAAAATATTAGTATTATGTACAATAATGTTACAAGATCATTGGGATTTATTTACAATAATTTATTTTGCACAAGTAGTAGATGAACTAATGTAATCAAAATTAACGCTAGCTTCTACTTGTGTAAAAGGTCCAAGATCATGATAGGAAATAGGAACTTGAGTAATGTAATAAAAATCATAGATATGCATGAAGTTTATTTCCTGAAATTTGAAATCATTATGAGAAGATTCAAGATGAGGTTCAGTTGTAGTATGCTTAGTAAAAGGATACCCTACATCTTGATATATATATTGATTATGGGAATCGACAATATGAAGACCTAAAATAACCATCATCTGGGGGTGAAGTGCCTCACTATTCTCAATCTCTAAATCATTATCATAAATGATTTCACAATCACTACATTGACTAATTTCCATTGAATCAGAACCAGAAGCATATCATGATGAACATGTATGAGAATTATCAAAAAAATGATCAATTAATGATTCCTTACTTTGATAATTATGTATGAAATATCCATAATTTGTTTGACTTATGACATCTCCTCTCTTTTGTAAAATGTCATTTAAATGAAGAGGAACTCTTGAATGATTATCAAACAAATTTATGTCCACAAAAATATCAGGGTATAATGAAAAATGATTGTTGGAACAGATAAAACTAATCATCTCTATGTTCTCAGAATGATCATTATCATTAGGGACTTGTTCTTGAGTTTCTAATATAATTTGTCCATCATTTTCTTCAGCATAAATATCACTTTCAGGGAAGGGATTAATTTGGTTGGACAAATATTTCCCTTCTTGAAAATGATTATCAAGATGTTGTGAAATATGGGGTTGACAAGTACTAATAATGCTACCAGAAATACAGTTAAATTACTCCTAAGGAAAAAATTGTCATTATTTTGGCAAACACCAATTGTATTGGGATTTGAAATATTTTCAGAGTGAGTAATGATTTTATTGGGTGAATTTATGTTGTCCTGAAATAGTTCCTCAGTAATTTTTGAATTGACTGTTACAATAGGATCGACCATATCATAGGAAATAACTGGTTCATCAAAAGTAGAAAATACACTAAGAAAAATTATACCTTTTGGTTCATTATGATTAGTACAAGAAAGTGAAAGAACATGTCTAAACCAACCTATTAATTCGAACTGTGAAGGAAAATCATCATATTTAAATTGAAAGAAAATAAATTTGAATCTAAGAAGAAAATATTCGTAGGACTCACCTTTAATTCTTCACAAGTTCTCAAGTTCGAGGCAAACCTGATCACAATCATAATCTTGAAATCTATGTAAGAACATTCGAACAAACTTGTCCAATCTACCTACAGAAGAAGATGGTAATGATATTAACCAAACTCTGGCTTGGCCTGTTAAGGTGAGAGTGAAAATCATGCACACAACACCATCATCGATATCAAAAATTTTACAATTCAAAATAAATTGACGAACTTGATGAAATGCAAAAGAATTAAACTCACAATTGAACATTACCTTTTACAAGTGCTTAACTACCTTTGTTGGAGTGCTTGATGTGCGACTAGATATACAACTTCACATGGGAAGTTTAGAGGAAGCCATTGAAATTAATAATAGTCTTAAAGAAAATATCTCATAAAAATCAAATTATTATGCACACTCGTCGATGACCCTCCTTCTAGCGCCAAAAATATTGATGGAAAAAAATGACCATTTTCTGACTGGTTAAAGGTCCAGTTACCTTTATATAAAACTAACTTAAGCTAATTACTAATCTAATTTATATATACAAAGATATGCACATGGTCTTCTATCTTCTAACGTATTTTGATACTTTCTTTTATCAGTAGACAATAGAGAAGGAGTTACCGTCTCGTAGCTAGCTTGCAAGGAATCAATCCTTAAGATGACACAAGGCCTCAACTAAGCCATAGGTGAAATTTCTCCCGTGTTAGGAGACTTAAAAAAAATGCAATAAATCAACCTAAATCTAAATCTAAATCTAAATACAACGTGGAAAGTAAAGGAAACTAATCTAACTTGATACTCAAGAGATAGCTCTCAAATACCCAGTGCAAGGATTTAAATATAGTGGGGATTGAACCTGTTTTTATGATGAACGTCAAGCTTTTGAATTAGTTCAAATAGTTAACATTATAAGTTCCATACATGTTTTTTTTGAAGATTTAAAACAATAAAATATGGGCCATTAAAATGTAGAAATAGTTCATACAATTCAATGACAAATAAATCTATTTCAAATGACAAATTTCTAAGTAAATAGTTACTCAGAAATTGGATTGAAGCACAAGATCATATTAGAAATAAATAAAAAAATGTATAATACCATTAGATGAGATATTTGATCTAATAGAAAATCATTCTCATATCAAACAACAATGCAAAATATGAAATAATTGTCACAGATTTGTCATTAAAAGAGATAAATTTGCATTAACAAATAAAAGTATTTGAATACAAATAATAAACTTGATTTAATTTATTTGTTTTACAAATAGATCTCCAACAATCCTTTCAAAATCATGATCTTTGTTGTTGAATAAAGAGCTACAATAGTGCAAACCTGTTAAGAACCAAACATCAATATAGCATATAAAAACCTCAGGAAAAGTACTCAACACCTTGAAAAAGAGATAATTTCAGATAATAAGCCTCTTCGAGGGGGCAACCTCCTTTTACCCCACTTAAATGTTCAACTACAAGATGATTCAAAATGAAAATGT